>JAJMJB010000044.1:0-82813 GCA_030568895.1 Casaregolazyma suthepensis
CTGTGCTCTCAGACAATAATCCTCCGCTTCAGTCCTTCCGGGGTCGCAAAGTGACACTACATCCGTTCGCTTGAAATCTCCAAATTTTAGCTGGGGCTCTTGAGGAAAGTATTCCGGTTTCTGTGCTTCCCGACAAAACTTGAGTGCCGCGATCCATTTATCACCATCGGAGGACTCTTGACTAAGAACGACTCTCATGAGAGAAAGAAAAGGCGGGAATAATAGATAACCGGATTGTTCATCACATAAGCGACCAAGCACCGAATGAAATCCTAACAAATAATCGACATCTTTTGTGTCTAACTGACCTAAAACACGATTCTGAGAAAATACTGCAACAAGATCAAGCAGTATATCGCTAACTATTTTGCAGTTAGTAGGGTAGTGTAATTATCTACCTATCTGCCACGTACCGTCGTCCCATGATTGATTGAGAGTAAGTTTGTTGGAAAGTTTACCTTCCAAGTTTTCTAGTGATAGCAGTAGCTCATCATCGATTACAAGAGGATTATTCTTAATAGCTTTAATTTCTTTCTTAGAGAAATTGATAACTTCATCATCTATGGCGACCATGGCTGCTGTACTAAGGCTACCAAAATATCTGAAGGATAATAATTGAGGACGTACTAGATAACTGACATCGGCCACATTCGTCAATTTCGTGTGGCAGCTGGGCCTCAAACTTATGATACGTTTTGTGGGAGACCTAGATCTCTGAAGTCTTATGGCTCATAGTGTGGGTAAGTTACCTAAATTTGTTTCTGGAAATTATCCCAAAGAGTACATTAATTAATTAAGGTGGGAGGTCTGCATTATTTCAAAATGGTGGAAATCAATAATTATTATTATTATTATTATTAATAGGTCTGCACTATTTCAAAATGGTGGAAATCAATAATTATTATTATTATTATTATTAATAGGTCTGCACTATTTCAAAATGGTGGAAATCAATAATTATTATTATTATTATTATTAATAGGTCTGCACTATTTCAAAATGGTGGAAATCAATAATTATTATTATTATTATTATTAATAGGTCTGCACTATTTCAAAATGGTGGAAATCAATAATTCGGGCCCACGCCATTACACTCAAGTACTGCTCGGACCCGGTAAAATACACTTAAGTTCTACTCAGACCCGGTAAAATACACTTAAGTTCTACTCAGACCCGGTAAAATACACCCTTTATACGCAACTGACCTACACATTTCATCGGTTTGTCCTCTGAGCTATATTCCGGACTGTCAAGGGGTTTAGAAACATAGATGATAAGATAGATTATGGTTTATGAGATAGGTTGTAGGTGCTGAAATTTTAAGGTTCTTGACCTAACCCTAGTTGTCAAGGCCTATCTAGGTTTATCGAAGTTTTGAAAGCGAGTTGATCTTGTAAATTAGATATCATGTTTTAATATTCGTATTGGCATAGTACAATAGATATCATGTATTAATATTAATATTGCTATTAGTCTTATCGCTATTTTAAGTCATAATCACGTGTCCTCCCTAGAGATAAGATCTTCTCCTATCTATCTTTTTTCTTACTTTCTCGTACCTAAAGAAGAAAATGATTATTTTTATTGTTTCACTTTGTTATTTTCTGTAGCTGAAACCAAAGTTTGCTTTTTCGCATGTCGGCCGCACGGTTTGGTGAGGATCAAATGAGGCTCAGGCACAGAGAAATCGTGCAATTGGCTGGATAAGGAATATTATTATCTAATGTTGCGCTATACCGTTTTATCGCACGAATTTTCTCATTATTATCATATTTTTTCCTTTTTCGTAGCCCATTTCTCGCTGTTTTTCGTCGTAAACTGCCGCCCATTCGACCTGTCACCTGCAGCCACATAGCCTCAAATCTGCCTATATAAGCACCTCCTCCTCCCCCCAATTTTAACTTCTTCACATTTCCCATGATTTCATCCGGTGATCTCCAGACAGACAGACTCCGATTCAAGGCCGTGGCCGTCCTCGAGTATCTGTTGCAGTTCGTCATGCGTCCCCACATCGACGATGACGGCCAGATAGAGCTCGACAGGGCCATGAACGCCATAACTCATATATGCAACGTGCCTATTCTTCCCATCAAGTACACGTACGAGGAGTACTCGAAGGCAGATATGTTTGGTCGTACTGGTGTTTTGGAGTTCCTGTGCGAGATTCGGGAGCGCATGGTCAGCCAAAAAAACCTCAAGGAGTTCAACGAGGCCATTGCGTACGTCGAGAAGGCGTTTAGGTGCGGCGTGCCGGATCCCCTGACCAAGGTTTACGTGAGTCCGGAGGCCAAGGCCGAGGCCAACGAGCTCAAGCTCGCTGGAAACAAGCTTATCCATGCGAATAACCCCGCTGGAGCCATTGAGATGTACTCCGATGCCATTGCGCTGAACCCGACGGATGCTATTTTGTTTTCCAACCGAGCGGCCGCTTACTGCACTCTCAAGGACTTCCCCAAGGCCAAGGAGGATGCCCAGATGTCCGTCCGGCTCGATCCCAGCTACGTCAAGGCCCACGGGCGCCTGGGGTACGCTCTGTACTGCATGGACGACGTCGTTGGGTCCATGAAAGCGTACTATCAAGCTGTGTGCATCGCGGGAGAGGATGCAGGCGAGTTTGTTCTCAATGGAAGTAAGGCAGCCAGGGCCAAGTATCTCAGCAACTTTGAACGGTACAAGACGCAGGTCGACGAGAAAAACGTCTTTTATCTTCCCAAGGTCTGTCCGCTCAATTATGTTCCTCAGACTCCGGCTTCACGCATGTGTGAAACCATAGTTCGCGAGGAGGAGCATGTCCCTGAGGGTAAACCGTTGAATCCCTATCAGCGGGTTCATGTCTCCAATATGACTCGAAGATGGTACGGCAGGGATTTGCCCGAGGTAGATCACGGGAAAGTGTCGACTATTGAGAGGTTGGCAAGGGGCGAGGAGCTGGACTGGGTGTATTTTGGGCTGGCGACGTACCGATGAGTGCGTGCGAGCATTGCGAACGACAGTGAGCAAGCGAGTGTTTTGACTATCAATTGAGCGTCGACGAGCATTCTGACTGTCAATTGAGCTTCTTAGTCTCGATTTAGCGTTTTTTACGCCAATTTAGCGTTCTTTTCTCATTTTAGCATTCTGGCCATCAATTGAGCGTTCTGAGCATCAATTGAATCTTTTTTTCTCATTTAGCGTTTTTTCTCATTTAGCTTTTTTTTTCTCATTTAGCATTCTTTCTCATTTAGCATTCTTTTCTCATTTACCTTTTCTCATACCGTTCTATTCACTATGCTGCTACCTACGTCTTCACCTACTTCTCATTTGAACGGCTTGACCAGATCTCCAAGCTCCTCAATCGTCTGGCTCAATGGTCTTCTATACAATGTCTGGAATCTCGTTTGTTTCTCGTTCTCCTCAGGCATTCTAGGTAACGGTTCTCGGTCAAACCAGTCGCGTCCAAGGCCCTCAGGGTAACCGAAGAAATCTAGAAATGCAAAGCTGAGACCGACGAAGAACGACGCGGCGAATGTTTTGGGGAGGGACTTGGCTGGGAAAGTTAGCGGATAAAATAAAGAAGAGAAAGAGATAGCAAAGAGCAATATACTACGCAGCCTAAAAGAATAGCGCAACGCAAAGCACAATACCATCTCCCCGTAATTACCTACTTGTTGCTCCAATCACAAGCCCCGATGCAGCGCCTCCAAAAAACGTGTTTAGAGGCGAATTCTTTTCTCTCAGATTGGTCGATATGGCATTGACAAACACAAACGGCGTGGCCACCGACGCTGAAACGTTAGCAAATACCACCAGATTACCCTGTCTAGTACTTACGCGCAAGCCAAATCAACCGACTATTAGCCCGAATTCCCCCGAAAACCGTCGTGCTTGGAACCAGTGCTCCTTTTAATGCTGCCAAAGATACTCCAATCACCGTCGATAACAGCGCCGTGTTACCGGTTTCTGTAATTGTGTTTATAGGCTTGTAAGGAGCATAATCTCGGAGCTGAATGAAGGGATAGGGAGCGCCTTTTCGGGGTTCAGATTCGCTCATTAGGTGGAGATAATGGTTAGAAGAGGAAAAAATGCAAACAATGTGATTGGAGAGTTGGGAGGAGGGGTCACGTGGGGTACGGAGGAGCAGGAGAGTTGGGGGTTTATTTAAGGGAATAAAGGGGTTTTTTTGATTGGATAAGTTGTTTCGATTGTATTCTTTGTATAAGGTCGTGTAGATTATTCCAGGTCGTCCTAAGTCATTGTTTTATGTTATTTTATGTTGTTTATCTTATCTCTCTAACATGACTAACTTAGTGCTAACTACAACGGTTATTAGATCAACAGAGAGAGAAGGAGAGATTAACGAATAACAAAAATAACAAAAAATAGTAAAAAAATGAATCAATAATATTTTATAAATAAATAGAAATAATAAATAGAAATGACTTTATAAATATCTAATACCCCTACATAACCTCCCTTACATCCCTAATCCCCCACCCTAGTTCCCTTCCCTTCCTATTTAACCTTCCCTAAACATAAACACTTAGCTTCTGCACTTTCACAGATCGGCGGTCACTTTCTAGCGCCGCTCTCAAGGCATATCGGCGCTTCTTTTTCCCTTAAATGCCTTTACGTCTGGACTTTGACATATTTTCCATGCGTTTATTTAGCTTTTCTTGTGCTATTCTGTCCTGCTGGGCGCTATACTCTCAGGCTTTGGCCCATAACCCCCAGGAACACCAGATTGTCCTGGACAGGGTAACCTCGGAGCCTGAAAACTCGGATTCTTTACGAAGAAATCTCCCTTGGGGTCAACTTAACTTCCTCCATACCACTGATACTCATGGCTGGCTCCCGGGGCACCTTTCTGAGCCGGAATTCTCCGCCGACTGGGGCGACTACATTTCCTTTATTAGCCATATAAGACAGCTTGCCGACGACAAGGGTTCGGACGTTTTGCTGGTCGATAGCGGCGATCGTCATGACGGAAATGGGCTTTCCGATGCTACATATCCCGGCGGCGAGGTTTCCCAGCGCATATTCATGAAGGCTGACTTTGATATCATCACTGTAGGAAACCATGAGCTTTACCAGTCGGTTATCACGAAGCAGGAGTACGATCTCATGAGACCGCATTACGGAGACCGATATCTGGCGTCCAACGTCGAGTATCTGAACGAGAGCGGCCAGTGGGTTCCCATGGGCAACAAGTTCCGGGTTTTCCACACCAAGAACACCAATCTCAAGGTCCTTGCGTTTGGCTTTCTGTTCAATTTCGCCGGAAACGACTGGAATTCGCGAGTCACAAAGGTCCAGGAGGAGATCGAGAAGCAGTGGTTCAAGGACGCTCTGGCTACTCCTGATCTCGACGTCATTGTCATTGCGACTCATATTCCCGTCCGATATTTCAGCGAGTTCGACGCTCTTATAAAGGCTGTTCGCC
This sequence comes from Casaregolazyma suthepensis, assembly GCA_030568895.1. Lineage (NCBI taxonomy): Eukaryota > Fungi > Ascomycota > Dipodascomycetes > Dipodascales > Trichomonascaceae > Casaregolazyma > Casaregolazyma suthepensis. Next base: position 5,422 of record JAJMJB010000044.1, read on the forward strand.
AGGTCCATGAAACTATTCCGATCCAGGGTCTAGGCGGTCACGTTCATATCCGAGACTATCGAGTGTTCGACGATAATGCAGCTGCAATTGGCAGTGGGCGGTTTCTGGAAACTCTGGGTTGGGCTTCTACCAATGTCACTGCTGGAGAGCCGGGTTTCGATCGACTGTATATTGATTTCAACAGGGACGGGCTTGCATATCACAGCCAGACACTCCTCTCAGCAGAAGGTGAGAAATCAGCCAAGCCAGAATTCGACACCGAAGAAGGTCTTGAGATCAGCCACCAAATCTCGGAATGGCGTCAGGTTCTGAACTTGACGGACATAATTGCATGCACTCCGCACAACTACTACATGGCCAAAGCCAGGTATCCAGGGCCAAAGAACCTGTACTCTTTGATTGATACGCATGTGCTTCCGTTGCTCGAGGGAGACGTGGGAAGGAATGAGTATCCACGAATCATTCTGACCAATACGGGATCGATTCGATTCGACTTGTTCGAAGGTCCCTTCACCAAGGACACTGGATATATTGTATCACCATTTCTCAATGATTGGATCTATTTACCGGATGTTCCTCTCGACAAGGCTCTACGAATAGTCCCGTTGCTCAATAGAAAGGAACAGATTCTTAGGAAGAGAGATGGGGTTCCTACGCGAGACTATTCCGAGTTGGGCATTGCTTCTCATATAGGAGAACGTCTGGACCAGCATGCTATAGAGGAAGCCGCTCATCATGCACCAGTTGTGGATTTCAGTCAAAAAGGCTATGTAACATACGATGATCTGGGCCATGAGGGTGATGATACAGTGCATTCTCCATGGTCCGTCTATCATACGCCCAATGTGATTGAAAGCAGGCAGAATATCAATGAATCTACAGAGACGGTGGACGTGGTGTTCTACGACTTTTTGAAGGTTTTCCTCGACGATGTCCTGGAAACATTGGATCTTGCAGAACTCAAGGATAAAACAGCACCATATGGAGGAGCTCGCATGATAGAGCTGATTCCGGATTATTTCCTGAAGAAAGCAAGCGTGGATAGTTGCAGCAATCAGTCGGAGTTGAATAAATAGAGTAGGGTAACAGAATAGAGGATTTCCTAATACGGTAATTGCAATAGGGGCAAGGGTAACATAGAAAAACACGAAATTCAATAAAAAAACACGGAATCAAATGAAAAACACGAATTTAACAAAAAACACCTAAGTGCTCTTCTCATCATATTATTTATCATGTATGTGGGTTGGATTTTGGGATTTTTCATGTCATACTCACAATCTATGCCTGTTGAGCACGTCGCTTGTCTCTCTCCTCAGCAATAGATAACTTGATACCTTTACCCTTTGGCAAGGAGATGAAAGGCTTGACGCCCTCACCAATGACAAAGATATTGGAAAGTCGAGTAACAAATGTGTTGTCGAGAGAATCCTTGACGTGGACAATGTCAAAGCCTCCAGGATGACGTTCTCGGTGAGTAATGACACCAACTCGACCCAAGTTTCGACCGCCGGTAGCCATGATGACGTTGCCGGTCTCGAACTTGATGAAAGTGCTGATTTTGCCGGTAGCAAGCTCGATCTTGACGGTATCATTGACCTTGATTTCGGGATCAGGGTATCGAATGGTTCGTCCGTCGTGTGTAACAAGGTACGGAATGCCCTTCTTGCCGAGCTGGACTCGCTTGACCTTGCCGAGCTTGTATTGAGCCTCTTCGTCGGTGATTCGGTGGACGGCAAATCGGCCCTTGACGTCGTAAACGAGACGGAAGTGTTCGCCAGTCTTTTCAATGGTGATGACGTCCATAAAGCCAGCAGGATAGGTGCTGTCGGTTCTGACCTTTCCATCGACCTTGACGAGACGCTGCATCAAAATGGCCTTGACTTCTCGGCCGTTGAGAGCGTACTTTAGGCGGTTTCGAATGAAGACAATCAAAGGCAATGATTCTCTCAGCTTGTGGGGACCGGCCGACGGTCGGGGAGCATAGACACCCGACAGCTTGTCGAGCATCCAATGCTTGGGAGCCGCCAATCTCTTCAAATGCTTCTTTGGTCCTCTGCCCATGGTTGAATTTTCAGTGTGATGGTTGGAGAGTGAAAAGTGTGAGTGTGGGAAGAGTGGGAAGAGGGGGGAGGATGGGAGTTACGGGTGGGTGTGACGGAGAGTAGGGCAAAGCCCTAGGTTGGCTGATTGAGGGAGGGTATTTCTGGGTAGCATTAGGATATATTGGGGGGAAAAGTGGTTTTGGTTTGGTTTTTACTTTGTACTATTATATTTATCTTTATTTTTCGAAATTAACGTTCTGGTTGGTATATAATGGTGCTGTAGTTGTGCTCTGTAATTGTACTGTGTAATTGTGCTCTGTAATTGTACTGTGTATTTTAGTGAGTGTTTTCTCTATTCCTCATTTACTGAACGTTGTGAACTCTTAGTGAGCCTCAGTTGAAAATTAATTCATTGTACACTGTAACACAAGTACTACAATTATAATCTCAAAAATAAATTTCAAAATAAACCTTTTATATCTCCCTACTTTAAATACCCTTTTATACTGTTTTTACCCTTTCAATAAATATCCATACTGTTCGCATTGTTCTTTAGTGTCTTGTAGTCTTCTCAGTCTCTCTCACTACGCACTATGAGCTTACAGCTACGCTGAGCTACACTCACTCTCTAGCTAGCATGACCGGCCGCAATTTCACACTATCGTTAATATACATAATCCCATCCTAATTAACACCTCCTACTCACTTTTTTACCAACATCTCCTTCCTTTTCTGCAGCTTTGAACTGCATGGCGATGGATTATCAGATGGTGAATGAAACCATGTCTTACTGAGCCTCTGTTAGAACACAATTATCGTGCAAACATATCGTATTACTTACGCTAATTGAACCTTTTGCTCGATTCTATGCTTCTCAGCCGACATATCATGCTGTTCAAGTCTGTGCAATGGTAGAATATCAATCTTTTCCGGTGATGTCATGGTGTAGAGCTATAGTATTAGTAGTCAGTCAACAGTATAAAAACCATATATTTATATTATAATTCCAAATAGGAAATAGTTATATAATACCGAATCAGGAACAAACTCCAAATGCACGCCCAGTACCCCTCAATCACATGTATATCTGTGCCTTTTGTCATTTGTGCAGAGGTTTGTTATTGTATAACCTGATTAGGAAATCATATTGAGAACTTTGAAGAATGACGATATCATGGCTGCAAGACGGGAAACTGGGCAACTGAAGACTCTAATGGCACTAACATGACCTAAAATACATAATTATTTCAAAAAAATTCCAAAATACACTCAAAATACAGCCAAAATACCACTCTTTTATCCCGCTACCACGTGACTTCCCTGAAAATTCCTATCCGGGTAATTTCTACTTACTAACAGATTTCTTAACTTTAATCCCTCTACCATCATCAACTCCTTGCATTGTCTGTAAATATCTGCTAAAACATCTCAATGAGTAAATTTCCCACCGTATAATGACTTTTTTCTGCGTGCTATGGATTGCACTTATATCCTTTTGTACTGTACAAGGGTTTAGCCGGCACGAACTCGATAGCTTAAAGTACGTTTGTAACAGTTTTTTTCTTGATATTATTACCAGACTGACTAACCTTCCAGAAATTCGTCGTTAGAGTTGTTTTATCATGGTTTTAATAGTTATATAGAGCATGGGCTTCCATACGATGAAGTCCGACCCATTTCATGCCGCGGCCTAGGCCCTAACAAGCAAGATCCCACCGATATTGGCCGTAATGACGTACTTGGCGACTATGCTTTGACGCTGATAGATAGTTTAGACATGCTTCCTATAATTGGAGACGACGAGGGCTTCGTCAGGCATATCAGCTACATTCGCCAGAACGTCTCGTTTGACACTCCTTCCACTGTCCAGGTGTTTGAAACGACCATTCGAGTCATGGGAGGGCTTCTTTCCTCTCATTTGTATGCATCTGTAAATCGCTTAGGTCATTCTGTCAAGGGGTACGACGGCCATCTTCTTAAATTGGCATATGATCTGGGAAATAGGCTTCTAGAAGCGTTTGTAAGCAAAAGCGGTATTCCTTTTGCTCGCGTAAATTTGCAGAATGGCTATGTCATGATCGGAGATCAATATATCTCGGAAACATGCACGTCGGGCGCCGGTTCTCTGGTGCTGGAAATGGGCCTGCTGTCACGACTTACTGGAGATAAACGCTTCGAAAAGGCAGCTCGTCGGGCCTTTTTTCAGCTCTGGGCTCGTCGCTCCTCAATTAACATGGTCGGAATGTCTATAGACGCCGAGACGGGGTATTGGCAGAGTTCTATGACCGGCAATGGGGCCAGCATAGACAGCTACTACGAATATGCACTCAAATACTACGTGTTATTTGGAGACGACGCGTTCCTCAAGGTGTTCTCGTCGGCCTATCGGTCCTTAAATATTTATTCTTTTGACGGCTGGAAGTACAATAACGTGAATTTCCTGAACGGGGCCCCTGTTACTCACTGGATCGACTCTCTGGCTGCATTTTTCCCGTCGATCCAGGTGCTTTTCGGCGACGTTGAGTCGGCTATAAGGACTCATTTGACGTACTTTAAGCTCTGGAATGCCTATGGAGGACTGCCTGAACGCTGGGAATATACAGGAAAAGATGCCTCTAGCAGTGTTCTCCTGGAATGGTATCCATTGAGGCCCGAATTCATTGAAAGCAACTATTATTTATATCGGGCCGTCAAGGATCCTTTTTACCTTCAGGTCGGTAAAAAAGTCATTGATGATATTAATCGCATATACAGAACCCAGTGTGGGTTTTCCGGCATCCAGGACATGACCAGAGGCACCTATTCCGACCGAATGGAGAGCTTTTTTCTGTCGGAAACAACAAAATACCTATACTTGCTGTTCGATGATCAGCATCCGTTGAATACGCATCTATCGAACTTTGTGTTTTCCACGGAAGCTCATCCTCTTTGGTACGATAAACAGGTCGTTCAAGAGGCTTCCATTCTGGCATTTCCTCATCTTTTTGATTACGTCAGTGACAATGTCAGAAAGCATGCTAAGGAGCGTGCTGCTGAGGAAGAGATTCCTAAGCAAACATATGAAGCAGGCAAGGATAGTGAAGGCAATCAGAGGCCCAGTGGAGACACGTTGATTTCCAAGCTGGTCAATGTCATTTTGAATCTCATGATCACGATAATTGCCAACTTCTTGCTGCTTGTGCGATTCATCCTGGTGAAATTGCTGGATGAGCCGAATTCTAATCCTCTCACTCCAGGCAGGCATTCATTCAACCTGGGTTCCCGGCGGATTCACGCAAACAACTGGACCGCTCACAAGCAGGTTTCGAAGCCTTCACTTGAGCCCATGTGTCCAGCCATTCAGCAGAACTCCTTCTTTTCATCGGTCGCTTCCTGGGAGGAGTTCTATAGCATGGATTCGGTATTTGTATACCAGGAGCCTGAGTGGATCAAGCCGCGCACCAAGGCTGAAAACGAAGCGTCATTCCAGCAGTACATTGACCCGGATAGTGTGTGCACCAGTCGGCCGGTGTCGAGAGTGTTTGATATATTTGTGGGGATACCGACAGGTGAAAGAGAGGCCAAGATTGTGGTTGAACGAGACCAAAACAATGTGCAGATTATCAAGTCGAATAATCTCAATGGAGTCACGCTGACGGTGGAATTGGACAGCTTAGCTCATGTCGGTCCCCAGACATGCAAGGTGCTAAAGTTCCAGGACATCTTTGTCGACGGCATGATAATGCTTGAGGATTGGCTGTATGAAAGCAATGACCTGATAGGCGTGACGGATCGGGGAGTGGAGGTGAACGGGGTGCGGGTGATGAATCTGCTGATGGAGTATGAGGTGGCATAGCGAGCAGTCGCGTACAGCTCTTACCACCATACAGCAGCTCTTACCACCATACAGCAGCTTTTACCACCATACAGCAGCTCTTACCACCATACAGCAGCTTTTACCACCATACAGCAGCTCTTACCACCATACAGCAGCTTTTACCACCATACAGCAGCTCTTACCACCATACAGCAGCTTTTACCACCATACAGCAGCTCTTACCACCATACAGCAGCTTTTACCACCATACAGCAGCTCTTACCACCATACAGCAGCTTTTACCACCATACAGCAGCTTTTACCACCATACAGCAGCTTTTACCACCATACAGCAGCTTTTACCACCATACAGCAGCTTTTACCACCATACAGCAGCTTTTACCACCATACAGCAGCTTTTACCACCCTACAACCTCATGCGATCATGCGATATATACACTGTCAGCTCCAGATGCTATTCGTGCTCAGGTCGAGTTCCTCACTTAAAATCATCCGTGCTCAGACGCTTCCCCGGTGTCGGAAGACTCCTATACTCTGTAGATACATCATTTATCAAGTCCTTGACATGCTCCTCATTCACCACCTTCATCCAGTCGATGTCCAGGCAAAACGGCCCATACTGACGATCCGTAAGCCCAATTCCAACTGTTCGAACCTGGTCTCTGTTCATAGGAAGCTGCTGCTGAATGACCCCCCAGTTTGTGAGTATAAAAGACGACAGCGGCACCACTACTGTTTCCCATTGGCCCGGGGTCTTCAAGAACATGCGATGCTGGTATAAATCAGCACGAAGAGCCGACTCTGCCTGGACATTTATGAAGTATTTTCGGCGATCTCCTCTGATTCGCAGCATCATATGGCTACAGGCTTTCCAATCCCAGCATTCGGTGAATATGCCAAACAGCGATGAATAGAGCTCTTTAGTGCGAAACATGGCGTATCCTGAGCGAATTACGTCGGGGCGAGTTTCGGGTAGATCTAGTGATAAATGGCCGTGGAAACGTCCAAAGGGGGCTTTTTCGGCCGCTTCAGCGCCGGATTCGGGCGATATAATGTCGATTTGAGACGTGCTGAAACCGCCTATTTCCTGATCACTTCCAACAACAATGTTATTCATGACTTCGGGGTCCTTAAAGTTGACTAAAACCTGCTCGGTAGGGGAAGTATGATCTGAGATATTAGTATTGAGAGCAATTCGGTTAAGTGAGAGATTCTGCGTAGGGTAACGTACTTATGAATCGAGCATTTTTCAGCATGCGAAATAAAGAGGTCATTCGTGAGATGTGTGGAGAATGAAGAGGATGTTAAGTTGGAGGAGAGAGATGTGGGTAGGGCGAGGTCAGGTGATGGGAGGTAAGGGGGGTGAGAAGTGGGGCAGTTAGGAGGGATTTAGGAATTTTTGATAGATATTATGAGTAAGGAAGTTGAATTGTAGTGGCTTTGAATATAATATAGAGATAATAAGAAGTGGTGGTTGTATGGCATGGTGTTGAGGTTTAGAACTGTAAGCTGTAGAGCGAGATCCCCTAAGCCTAACGTTGTTAAATCTTGCATCGAAGGAAGTTAGACGAGAGAAGGAGGAGGAGAAATAACTCAGGATTGGGTTGTATAAATGGTTATTTTATTTCAATTAGCTGTAAATTGACGATTCTGGATCTGATTTAATATCTTTTATTTGGAAAATCTTTATGTTAATGCTAGAATATATATTACCATTAGGGCCATTAGCTTTAGTACTAACGTATTACTAGTTTGGTTGGAATTCGGCTAGAATTAGGTGCATTCGTTGGGGTGCCCCTAACTTTAGGTGGGTGAATAGATGGATGGGCTCTAAAGTCACCTAGAGTTCCTTGAAATTTGTGCTAAATCCCATTACACATCAACTAGGCCTAAGTGAAACAAACACCAGCTAGCCATTCTCCTCATTTCTCTCTCAATTCTGCATTTATTCAAATAGTAATAAAACTCCCAACATAAATACATCATAAATACACCAAATTCCCAAAAACTACAATAAATTCCCAAATAGTACTCACATTCTCCATACTCTATCTTTCTCCATCCTCCCATTATTCCCTCCCAACTTCCTTCACCTCACTTCCTCCTTCACACACTCCACCATGTCCATCCAAGAAGAAGACCTCACGACCAGGCATGTTCCTGACATGAAACTAGCCGACTATATTTATAAATTGAAGCTTCCTGAAGCCAGTGATCAGCATGCTGAACTCATTAAAGAATTGATGAATGCCATTAATAAGGATAGCCTGGCGCCACTATACTACCATCTTCATGTGGATATTCTACCCGATCTGATTCCCTGGAACGAAACTGCATACGAGGAAATGAAGCTCGTGAATCAGAAGGAGGTCGAGAAGCTGGAGGAGCAGATCAAGGAGAGCGAGGGAGACGAGGAGGAAACGGCCATTACGCAGTCCTGGATCAAGCTCGGCGAGTATTATGCGCAGATTGGCGATCGAGAAAATGCCATTAATAAGCTGCGGAAGGCGTCGGAGCTCACGACGTCGGCCGGCGGCAAAATCGACATATCGCTGACTATGGCCCGAGTCGGCTTCTTTTTCGACGATAAACAGTTCATTAATCGCCAGCTGGAAGCAACGAAGCTGCTGATCGACAAGGGCGGCGACTGGGAACGTCGCAATCGGTTCAAAACGTATCATGGGCTGTATTTGTTGTCGACAAGGCAGTTTGAAGAGGCTGCAGAGCTGCTCATTGACTGTCTGTCTACATTCACCAGCACCGAGCTGGCTTCATACGAGGATATTGCTAAATATACCGTGTTGGCCGGGACGATCAGTCTGGGACGAACAGACTTGAAAAAGAAGGTGATTGACTCGCCGGAGGTGCTTTCTCTGCTGCCTACTACGCCTTCTCTGGAGCCTATCACGATGCTGACTAATTCTCTATACACATGCGAATATGGCTCGTTTTTCACATCTCTGGCTGAAGTAGAGGAGCAATTCCTGGTGTTTTCGCGGTACCTGGCTCCTCATACGTCGTACATTGTGCGGGAAATGCGTAGAAAGGCATATGCTCAACTTCTAGATAGTTACAGGACGCTGAGTCTCAAGAGCATTGCCGATGCATTCGGAGTCAGTGTGGCGTTCCTGGATGCCGATCTGTCGAAGCTTATTCCGCAGAAGAAGCTCAACTGCGTGATTGACCGAGTGAATGGGATAATCGTGACAAATAGGCCGGACAACAAGAATGCGCAGTATCAGCAGGTGGTCAAGCAGGGCGATGCGTTGCTGACGAAGCTGCAGAAGTACGGAGCGGCTGTGCGTCTGAGCGGCGCGGAGGGAGTAGCGTAGAATGTATATAGAGGGATGGGGATGGGCAGTATGCGGGATAGGCAGAATGCTAGAATAAGTTAGCATTTCAGGATCTGCTGTATTTCCGGGTAACTTGGTATTCTAAGTCGGTAATATCTAAGATCGGTTATACTCTGCCGTTACCCTGGGATCAGCCGTTACCCTGAGATCAACCGTATCACCGATGCTGCGTTTTCCCGAAAATTCCCCGTAAAACAGCTAGTATACGAATAACACGTACGAAACGCAGAAACGGTCTCCAAATACGGTAATTCCGCCTATTTCACCTCTTTTCTCGAAACTCGTAAAATCCCCACATTTCCCATTTTCCACCTCCCGACACTTTTCACTTCTTCCATTCCACTTTCCACTCTTTCCACCTCCACTCCACGTCCGTAATGACACTGTTAAAACTATCCAGTAGGCCTCTTTTACGTGCATATCGCCTGAATCCAAGTCAGGGTAACCGGGTGCTTTTGCGTTCGTTGAGCTCAGTAAGCTCTGATTCCGACGTCAAACTTCGACAAATCTTTGATAATCGGCACGTGTGGCGAGAATTCCGGGAAAAATCACAGGGTTTAGAGCGCACAGGCATCTTTGGAAATAAGCATCTGGATTCCGTGCAGGGGTTGCGGCTGTATACGGAGAAATCACTGGAAATCGCCCGTGATCTCACGGGACGGATCATCTCCGGCAATGATCTGGCCAATGCGATCCGCAATTTCGATATTCTGAGCGATGTCATATGCAAGGTCATAGATATGGTGGCGTTTGTGCGCATGACGCATCCCGATAAGGCGTTTGTTCTGGAGTCGCAGCGTGCTCACGAGCTCATGTACGACTATATGAACATGCTGAACACCAGTGTGGAGCTGTACGAGGTGCTGGAGCGGGTTTTCAAGGACGCCGATGTCGTGGCTCGGCTGTCCGAGGAGGAAATCACCGTTGGAAAGCTGCTTCTACGAGATTTCCAGCGGTCAGGCGTGAATCTCGATCCCCACAAACGGCAGGAGTTCGTCAAACTCTCGAGCCAGATCTCCGTCACAGGCCAGCAGTTTCTCAATAACTCCGGGCCCAAGTACCCCTATATTAATATGAAATTGCATGAGGTGTATGGAATGGAGCCACGGCTGGCCAACCAGCTCAAGAAGCTCACGGGCTCCTATAGAGTGCCTACCTGTGGCCCAGTGGCCGATCTCGCGATGAGAACAATTAACAGAGAATCAGCTCGTGAGAAGCTTTGGCTTGCTCAGAGATCAGCCACCGAAGAGCAGGAAGAATGTCTTAGATCGTTTCTGTCTGATAGAGCCAAGCTGGCTTCCATGCTTGGATACTCGAGCTTTGCCGAGTACGAGCTCGGAGATAAGATGGCTGGTAGTCCAGGCAACGTCAAGAAGTTCCTGGACGGCATTTTGTCGGAAACAAGGCCGCTGGCCGTCAAGGAGATCGATGCGTTGCGAGCCTTGAAGGATCAGAACCCTCTCAAGGGAATGAACCAGACCCAGGAGTTCCAGGCCTGGGATCGCGACTACTTCTCGTCGAAGTACATCCAGGAGACTCGGCTCAAGACGCGCAATGCCGAGAACTTGTCGTCGTACTTCTCAGTAGGGACAGTCATGCAGGGTCTTTCTCGGCTCTTCGATAAGATGTACGGTATTCGATTTGTGCCGCAGGAAACAGGAAACGGCGAGGTATGGCACGACGAGGTCCGCCGTCTGGACGTTGTTTCGGACACGGAGGGCAAGATCGGCGTGATATACTGTGATTTGTTTCAACGAGACGGCAAGTCGCCGCATCCTGCGCACTTCACCGTCCAATGCTCGCGGCAGGTTCTTCCCTCGGAGCCGGATTTCGAGTTATCGGAAACCGTTGTACAAATGAAAGACGGCAACTATTACCAGCTTCCAATCATTGTGCTGGTGTGTGATTTTGCCAAAACTGTCCCTGGAAACGATACATGTCTACTGACGTTCAGTGAGGTAGAGACGCTATTTCATGAAATGGGTCATGCTATGCATTCTATGATTGGTCGAACCAAGTTGCACAATGTGTCGGGAACGCGCTGTGCTACGGACTTTGTGGAGTTGCCGTCGGTCATCATGGAGAAGTTTGCCTCGGATCCACGAGTCTTGCAGCTGTATGCTCGTCACTACGAGACAGACGAGCCTCTGCCTCTGTCGACGCTTAATATGCATCTGAAGCTGCAGTCGTTTCTCGACAACTGTGAAACGTATCACCAGCTCGTGTTGTCGATTCTGGACCAGAGAGTGCATTCCGAGGTCGCCAACGACGGTGATTTCAGCCCTGGGTCCATCTACTACGATCTGGAGAAGCAAGTGGGGCTGTTTCCTGCTGTCGAGGAGTCAAAGTGGTATGCTCATTTCGGCCACTTGTTCGGCTATGGAGCTACATACTACTGCTACTTGTTCGACAGAGCTCTGGCCGACAAGATCTGGAAACAGGTGTTCCAGGAGGACCCGCTATCTCGAGAAGCTGGAGATAAGTTCAAAAACGAGGTTCTTGGGTGGGGAGGAAGCCGGGATCCCTGGAAGTGCATCGCGGGGGTTCTGAACGAGCCGGGGCTGGAGAACGGCGGGGAAGCGGCCATGGAAGAGGTGAGCAGGCGGTGAGATGGGGGCTGTAAGCTTTGGCTGTAAGGCTCGGCTGTAATATCTCTCAGCTAAGTCATTTGTCATTTGGATGATACGGGAGTTGGTTTTAGAGTATTCTCGTCATTTTACGTTATTTGAAGATATACAAGCTGATTTACAGCTTTATCGCTGTTAAGTCGTCTTATCGTTATCTGAATATGCGCAAGCTGATTTATACGCATATCGCTGTCGAGTCATTTGTCGTTTCTAAATGATACGAAGTTGATTTTAAAACATTCTCGTCATCTACGTTATTTGAAGATACGACGCTGATTTACACGCATTCTCGCTATCATCTTTCGTTCTAAACTACACGGCTAACGTTTTCTCATCTTATCGTTTTCTTATTATACGGAAGTGATTTTATAGCATTATCTACCTTTTTACCACCTAGCTGGTCTGCATCACCTGCCACACTCGAATGAGCTTGTCAGTGTAACCAGCAAACAGGTTCTGGCCATCGGCAGCCCATGCAAGAGAAATCGGCTCGGGTTCCTTGGACTTGGATCCGTCGACAACCACGTCGGGCTTGAGCTCCTCAATCAGCTCCTGCTTCTCAAGGTCGTAGATCTTGATGGAGCTGGCAGTGGCAGCACAAAGCCAGTATCGGTTGGGGCTGAAAGAAAGAGCATGGACCTCGTCACCGGAGTTGAGGGTGTACAGGTGGTTTCTCTCGTTCAAATCCCACAGAATGATCAGCCCGTCCTTGCCAGCAGAGGCACAGAGCGAACCGTCGGGAGAAACAGTGATAGTAGACACGTAGCCGGTGTGGCCAACGAGGTCTGCATTGAGACGGGGAGGATCAATGTCCCAGAGCTAGAGAGTTAGTGGTGTTTTTTGTATGATATATGCCTCAACCAACACAAACATCAGAGATCTTGGTGATATAGAATGTCTCATCCGGGGGTTACCCGTCCGAAGTAGCAAATATATTCTAACATCATGTGAGGTAGGGGGGCATAGGGAGATATCGGGATATAAGAAATATCCAGTGATCTCTCGATATCCGTACTTACCTTAACCAGCTTGTCCCAGCCTGCAGAAACAATGAAAGGCCGTCGGTTGGAAGTGCTCGAGGGAGCAAATCGCACGGCAGAAACCCAGTCGGTGTGATGTCCCTTCTGATCAAACGTATAGATACAGTCACCGGCCGTGTTCCAGACCTTGATGGTCTGATCTCGGCCCGCAGTGTAGATCTGTCGGTTGTTGGACGAAAAGGCCACCGACAGGACGTCCTTGGTATGTCCGACGAGCTTGGCGAAGATCTTACCGGTGCTCAATTCCCACAGACGGACGGTTTTATCCCAGGATCCAGACATGGCGTAGTTTCCGTCGACAGTCACAGCAATATCCTGGATGATATGAGAATGACCGGTCAGAGACAGCTTGGGGACTCCGTAAGCCTCTTCGTCTCGAGTCAAATCCCATACAATCAGGGTTTTATCACGCGATGCAGATACCAGAATGTTAGGATTTAGAGGAGCAGTAGCGAGAGAGGTGACCCAGCTGGAGGTTAGAGGCTGCTATATAAATTGCGTCTTGTGATTACCTACCCATTATGACCCTCAAGAGTCCCTCGAAGAACAAGAACTTCACTAAGTGACATGTTTGACTTGTTTTATAGTGTTGGATGATGATGATATCAAAAAGCTGGGATTGAGTGGAAAAGTTGGGAGGGGTAGATCTGAGCACGGTGTGACTGTTGAGGGGGGGTTTCCGATTTAGGCGAATATAACAGATAGAGGGTGATATTATTAATATTATTATTGTTGTTTTTTGCTTGTGGTTTATCTGTAGCTTGTTTATACGTATACTGTGTTTACATTGCTTGTCTGTTCCTCGTATCCTGCTGTTATGTCCTCTAACTGATGGTATATAGTGCCTGTTGTAGGCCTTCTTGTGAGCCTGTTGTGAGACCCATTGTTAACTAGCTATGCATAGATATTGTACTGCTCTGCGAACATCAACATGCACAGGTAAAATCGGGATTGTCAGTCTGGAACTCGCTATAATACGATCTAATTGAATACTTTCGCCCACCACCGCGTTTTAGTTCTTTTTTCCAGCAAAACCCTCTACTAATCCGACCTTTTACCTTTTATCTGCTATCCCTCCGTTGCCAGGTAAACTACCAACCAACACAACTCGTTGCCAGGTGAAAACCCCAACTCGTCGCCATAGCAACCATTGAGAAAACAACAAACATGCCCTCAGGGTACTAATTATTGCATTTATATACTTCTCTGTTTAATCCATGTGTATTATGGCATATTCCCCGTCGGTTCTATTCGAATTTTCTCAACTTTGTTATTTCGTCTATTATATGCCTGCTATTTACATAGGATATCAAGTCGAAAAACTGCACAAGCTGAACATTTGCAGATCAAAATTCAATCTTCTCTAAAATATCTAAAAATGTCGATCTCGAGAAAGATTGATATTACGGCAGTAATATTGTTACCTAATATATTTAAGATAAAAAGCATTTTTTTTTATATATATCTAGATATCTTGGATTCATCTCAAAAGATGGAGATTGGATGAATCAAATCTATAATTCTCCATAGCCTGAATCAAATCTATAATTCTCACAAGGATAATTCTCACCACGAAACACCTTCATAGGAGTATTTAAATTCCAAGGTATCAGCTGTTTAACTTTGTATAAAATTCCGCACCAAACTTTGAAACTCATACCCCTACCTCCAAATAAGTCTCTGATAGAAGTATCAAATTGACAACCATTTTGATCTCTATAAGTAGTAACAACGTATTGTCCATCAACCGGTCGATCACAAACATTACTTGTTGCAACAATGACTACTTTGTCATAGTCAATGGTACCAGAATAGTCAAACTCATCAATCATTGGCGACAAGTCATAGGAGTCGAGAATATCCCGTATAGCTTCCAAGTAGCTCACACGTTGACTGAATTCAGGAACATCTTTCTGCCATGTCCTGCTTTCATCCTTAACCTCCGATGGAAGACGTTCAGGATCAATGATATGAACCAGAAGAGTCGGCCAAGTAATAGTCAACATTTGAGCATAGAGAGCATCGATACGTTGACCAATAGTGGGATCATCGGATTTCCGTAGAACTGGAACGACAAAAGAGACCCACTGACGATACGGCACCTTATGAGAGATGAACAAAGATTGACAACGGTGAACGACATACGCAGGTGAAGAAGCACCGGGTATGAGGTCAAGATCAGACTGAAGAGCCTTTGAATCAAAAGAAACACGGCGCTCGTCTTGCCGACGAGCGAACGGATCAAACAAAAATATCATAGGCATACGAGTACTAAGGTCCGATATAGTCAAGTAAGGCTGAATAAGCACAGGGGCATCCTTTACTTCAGAACAGGACGAAGAAGGAACTGGTGCCTCGACACCCTCCGAGGACTTATTGTTTGCAGGTTCTGAGCGTGCAGATGGCGCCCCTGAGCGTACAGATGGTGCAGAGAGACTCAATTCAGCAGACTTCGGCGAGCCAGTTGGCCGCACTGACGGCTGAAATCGCGAAATCCGAGAAAGCTGCTGCTGGGGTGGTGAGGTTTGGAGCTGACCTTGTTCCAGACTCAAACGGGCTAGCTGCGCACTAACGTCACTTAGCTGCTGCTCGCTTGCCTGAGCCCGTGCTGAGAGATTTCTCACCTCCGCGATGAGTTTGTCACTTAGATTCTGCTCGCGAGCTTCAGCCTGCACATAGAGATTTCTCACCTCCGCGATGAGTTTTTCACTTAGCTGCTGCTCGCTTGTTTGAGCCCGCGCGGAGAGATTTCTCACCTCCGCGATGAGTATGTCCACGGAAGCTTGCAGTCTTGGCACCGATGCCTCATCTGCAAGATTCTCGGAAACATCTGTCGAGCTAACGGACTCACTGGCCGCAAGATTCTCCTCACGGTGCACAGGGCACACACCGCAGTGACAGTGGTCCGGGGTTAACATCGACGGTCGATCGTCTATTCTCATGGTCTAGTACTGATAAGGATACGAAGTTTTAGGACTGAGAACAGGGAGGTTTACACAATATTGTTAGGGGTATCTCTATCTCGAAGAACAAAGAAAAATGTGGGGGCGAGGACGCGATATTCATTTTAGTCTCTCATAGCTTACATTATATCACTGTGTGATTTCATAGATAAAGCTGACCTACGATCTAGATGCTTATTATTAAACTGGGTTTTAATTTTTTATTGACTTTCGATGTTTTCACCACTGTTATCGTGGGCCCCGTTATCTACTGATAAGCGATTTGCTCCAATTAGGAAGACAAGCCGTTTTATAGAGTAATTCATAGAATGAGTCTTCCAACTTCAGCAACCTATTGAGGGTGCTCGAACGAAAATAATTTCACGCCATAGCTCATATATTCATATTTGATTCGAATATTCTTGATATCATCCCAGCTTCACAAGATTCTGATACTCTATATACCTTTTTCCCAAAAGGGAAAAACCTATATACTTTCGCAACAGGAGTCCGCGACCAGCAAAATTTCAGCATCAGTCTGCCCCAACCGAAATAAATAGTACATGGGACAATACCCGTAGCTCATATATACATATTCATTTCTAATATTCTTAATATCATCTCAGTTTCACAAGATTCAGATACTCCATATACTTTTTTCCCAAAAGGGAAAAACCTATACATACTTCTGAGACTAGGGTAAATCGACCGGTAAGAGCCAAACACAAATATATAGGCAAAAAAAAGACAGATATCTTGACAAGTAACAATCAGATATATAATGTAATTATAAAATATGGGATTAATTAGTGGTGAACCGTTATGATGCTTGTTAGTGATAGAAATTAGCGACATGCCTTGGAGGGTAACCCAGAAAATCGTGAAACCCTCGGTCAGAATGCCACTATTTCGAACCACAAGAGAGACTCACCACAAAGAGTAAACGGGAATAAAGCAGTAAAATAATGATAATAAGTGATACATAATACAGTGTATTACAAAATATTTTAAGTTTTGCTGAGCATATTGGAATAAAGACGCTATGTCATTTGGGGTGCATTTTCAAATCTCGAAATTTTGGCACCCTCAGCATTAGCAAAAAACACACTAATTCTCATTAAAATATCATGTATCATGTAGGTACGGTACGGAAAATGCCTTTGATATCACTTACAATGCCAGTTATGGTGTTTGGATAGCTGCTAGCTGCAGTTGAAAACGCACCACCCTCGTTAACCAAATGAGGATAGTAACCAAAGACGTGATCCAAAACTAGAACTGAGGTTTGGAATAGCACAATTTATAACAAGCAAAAAGATACGATAAGACCAAATGAAACAATAATATAATAATAGTAAAAAACCAATGTTTAGACAACTAGGTATATATATGATGCAAAAGTCACGGCGGGGTGACCCATGAAATTCCCTAATTGGAAACAATCCGACAATCCACATGAGTTACCCTGTCGCACCCCCTTGATACACCTTTGCCGAGATTTCAACTTAACTTTGTATGCTCGAGGGTCTTACGTTTCTTTCGATGGAAAATCCACCCAATTGAGGAATCTAAGATATCAGATACTTCAATTATATCCTCGTCGACTAAAGGACTCTGAACCAGCCACTGACCTACGCGATAAACAGCAACCATGTCCCCTGTACAAACACCACCAGCTAAACAATTAACAGACTCTCAAAGACTTTCTAAGAAACTTGAAGAATATAGGTCTAATCCTTCTAAATGGAAGTTTCTAGAACAAAGGTTTACACCAGCCTTATTGGAGAGGTTTGACTCTCGAAATAGAAATCTCAGTGCCTTGGAAGCAGAAGCAGCAGTTGATTCAGCCATATTAGACTACCACGACCTAATGCCGAAGCTCCAGGAGGTTTTAGAAGCAATGAATAGGTTGACTACTGCCGTAGACGACTGGAACAAGAAAACGGAAGAGCAGGAGAGAATCAGAGCCACAGAGCAGCATACACGTCAACTATCAGTGCCAGATGAAGTGCGCAAGAGGCTCCAAAGAGCCGACCTTTCACCAAATTCGACAGAGGCCTTCGGCCGTAGCTTACTCACACTAGCCAATTTTAAGCGTATCTGCCCCTTTCTACGGGATACGCCGATTTGTACCGAATCCCAGCCAGACCTCAAAGGTTACCAGACTAAGCCAAAGATTGTGAAGACTGCTGTGGAGTTTATTACACACCTGGGTAGTATTCAGAATAATCTTGCGTTTTATCATATCCCTTGGGACGAATGGGTTCCTACATGCTTGGCGACATCTATAGAAGGTTCGTTGGAGGATTGGCTGTTGCCATTGTCGGATGTGCTTCCCTATATCAGCTGGCCAGTATTCTGCCGTATGATCATGGCGGATCCAATGGTACGAAAACATTGCAAACATGGCGAAGAAATGGCTGGCTGGGTGACCCCACAGTCGAGGGAGACTCTTCTCAACTTTTCACAGAGATTTGATGACACTATGGGGCCTTATACAAACTTTGTTGAAGACTCTTTCGTGGGTCTGAAATTGGAGCAGACTGTGACAACATACTATACTCAGTTAGACACCGCCATTATGAGAGGCGCCACCGTCAAAGAGATGCAATCGATTATTCTCAGGGGGAAACTTCCGCGCCGTGCCACATAGCTATCCGGGAGAGGCCCACATTGAGAAATTCAGCTAAACCTGAAGAAAATTACTCTTTCTCTCAGAATAGCGAATATCAGAACACTGAATATCATGGGACTATTTATTGCTCTTTTGACAGTGCGGCATTTTCATGAGTCATGAGCTCGTCTCCAAAGTACGAGTGATCATGTAGGCACATGAAGGTCAAAGAGCTTCTTGCTCGTAAGCTTACAGAGTCTTATGGCAACTGGCGGATTGCTGATTATGTGATATCGGTGGTTCGCATACTGTGCTGAGGAACTGTATAACAATTTATGGGCTTGAACATCTTTTCCACTAAAGAGACTCAAGAAATAAAGAGCAAATAAGTAGCATTGGCATACACATCTGTGGAATTCGATCTAGCGATACAGGGCTTTCAAGGGTGGAAGGTTTGGAGGGCATATGGCATTCGTGAGCTATATAAGAAAGACTTACAATGTTATATATCAAACGGCATCAACTTATAAGATAGTCATTTATCTACAACTATGATTGAAGTATATCCGGCACATTTTAAATATATTATTAGGGGTTTTAATTACTGTTCTTATCTTCCCATACAGACTTGAGTAAACCTAACCCTATTACAGTATACTTTAGCAACCTTTTAGAGAGATTCGGCTTTCACATGTATGTAACCAGTTGAAAGACGCTTCAGATTGAACAATTGATTAACTGGAACTGGTGTATTTAATAGCCGCGTAACAGGTAGGGTTCCTGGTGAATATTTTGGAATTCTGTACTAGCAATTGATATATTGTATTGTATTGGATCTACTATCAGCTCTTCATCGACTGTCACTGCACTGATAAATTTCATCTCAAAGATTTTCACAATAGTTATCATTTAGTGATTGAGTGACTATCTATCGGACAAGAAATAATTCCTTTGTAAGAGCCAAGCACTAGGGTCGTGATATACTGGTGATTATCCCTTGAAATCTCAATTGATCATTCAAAAAGGGCCACTTGAAAGCTTTTGAAACACCAAAATAAGCAGATAAAAATGAGTGAAAAGGCAGCCAAAATCTCCAGTCATACAGATATCGGTAATTTTTCAGGGACGGGTCACGGCCATCGGCTTCGCGATCGACTGGATCGTATTCGAGAAGATCCAGCTCAATGGGAATATCTATCAAGAAGATTCACACCTAGGATACTGAATCAATTCTACAAGAAAGGACCCATAAACATACCGGCTGAAGTAGCCGATTCGGCTATTGTTAACGCTCTGGCGGAGGCCCAGAAATCGTCGCCAATTGTACCTCTGACTAGTGCATCTGTTACTACTAAGGATGCTGTACTTATTCCTAATAAGGACGAGGTCATATCCATGGCTCAGCAGTTAGCCGAAATGAAGGAGCAGATGAAGGAACAGCTGCAACAGCAGTTAGAGCTCCGGGAGCAAATACAGACACTGAACCGACAATTCACACAATCTAGCAGCCATGGATCGCCTCAACCTTCTCCGACAAGCGAAAATACTACAAACCAAACGACAGTAACTTCTAGTGATTTAAATTGGCTGGTTGACCTTACAACACCTAACAGCATTGAAGTCTTTCACGACTTGGTAAAAAGTCGTACTCCGGGCCTTTTACGTTACACTAAAGATGGAAACATCTTATTTGAGCGATTAAGTGCAGTGCCTGGGAAAACTCTTTGGCGTTTGCAGAATATGAGTGAGCCGACTAGAACTATAGAAGAGCACGAATCTTCCGCTTCGGAATAGGGGGATTTCAGTCTGGTAATACTACAGAGATGAATTATCTGTGTCTTTTTTACGCATAGAGTTGCTTGTTTATGTTTGTGCAACTACTTGCTCAGTCTTTACAGCTGGTATACCGACAGAGAAGTGAGGCTTTTGAAGAAGCATACCAGGCCCCTCGTTGCTATTTGTTACATTCTAATGAAAAAACGCATCTATGAGCTTGATTCGGTCGATCCAATTTTGCCATTCTGACCAACAGCTCGACTAAAGTCTGCTATGCTGCCTAGAGGATGCCTTGAAGCTTTACAACCACGCTGAGCACACGACAAAAGCAGGGATATTCTGAAAATATTCTAGAGTGCACAAAAATACGCATAGATACACAAGCCACTTTTGTTTGGCTTCAAGAACCAAATACAGTGAAATGTTTATCGAATCAACCAGATCACATTCCCATACCCATGCCAATCGATCCAAAATATCCAGCAAATTCCAGATAAACATACCCATATGGTCTCCTCGGCTAGCTAACCGTAATAATACAATAAATAACACGGTTCCTTATAAAATGCTACGATTCTTCCTCCAATCCATTCAGCAAGTCCTTCAGCTTCAACCAAATCTCTTCTTCCTTGGCTTTACCAACTCCATCAGCACTTAGTGGCATTGATACCGGAAGAACTTTATCATTGGATGCATTATGGAATAATCGCACTTCTTTACGTAGATTTACCGATATCTCCTCGAGGAGTCTGAAAAATGCCTGAGAGCGCTCCTGGAACGCACTTTTATCGTCTGGATTTTGCTGACTGGACCTCTTACCGGCTTCCAATGCCTGTATAGCACTGGAAGCAGTTTCTAGGAGCTCGGATATTTTCTATTTTCATGCGGTTAGACATGAGCCACCACATGGCTATGCAGCAATACTCACCATATCAAGGTCATTCAAAGCCGCAAAACGCTCATTGACGTCGGCATTAGTAAGAAGAGCCTTGGACAAATCAGGCTCGTCTAATAATTGCCCGGCCATGGAAATCCACCTGGGTAAATGCTGTAGATGAAATGGTTTGCCCAGGCAAATGCCAAACGGAGCGACTTAAAGGTCCGCACGTGACCACCCATCCCGTTTTGGGCAATGCATGATGATTACCCCTTACTTGAGTTACTGGCCAACAGCTAGTTCTGGATGCTTAACCATTTGCAATGATATGGAATAAGGATTCGTCGGTGTCCATATGGCGTATAACATTTTTATCAAGTATAGTAGTCACTGCCCTGATGAGCCTGGGGTTCGTGGCGTATATATTTGGCCAGTTTGAGAAGAATTTGAAGCCTGGAGCCAATTCGAGCGATACAAGAGCCATTCCAACGTATCTGGCTCTTCTTATCTTTGCTGAAGTATGTAATGATATTATTTTACGTGTTACTTTGGCAGAAGTTGCCAGTTCTAACTCTTAGCTGTTTCAAATCATAATGTCCCTGGATGCTCTATTGACTCGAAACACCTTCGAGGTAAGTAGTTATAAACGAGTTTTTTGCACCATTAAGGATCTCACAGCATCTAACTATTCATATAGATAATAGGTCTCTGTATTTTTAACGTTGCCCTGGTGATATATAGTGCATTGCAATATCCACAGACCAGGAATGCCGTTAACAAACTTTCGGCTCAGGGCGAATACAATAACTCGGGATGGTCACGTAAGTAGAGAAGACGATGGATCAATACTCCCTTTTATTGCGTTATTATGTGGTTTGCATAAGTTCTAACACGATTATCTAGTCATGGCTGCTTTCATTATAACTATACCGTGTGTCACAGCATTATGCCTTGTCATCCTGGTGATTGCCGGCTACAAATTATACCTGGAATTCGGCTGGCAAAATTACAAAATTGTTGGCGCCGATCTGCGGCTCAGACGAGTCTTCTTATCTTTTTTGGTTTATCAGACGTTGCTCAAGTTTGATTTCTTCTTCTGTATTGGCTTTACTGTGCAATTTGTCGTCATTGTTCTCAATACTAAAGACGTTGAATTTGCCTTGACTGTGGCTATGATACCAATAACCATATGTATACTGATAATTGCTTATTATGTGGTCAAACGAGAGATCCGCTGGGCTTCTTTGTGCATTGTAGGGCTCTATTTTGCTTATATGGCTTACCTGTTCTTTAAGCTAGTCCGAATGTATGAGCCCTCACAAGCGTACAAATACGTCTCTTCACGTAAGTCATTAACAGCGTTTGCTGTTGTGACTATCTTGCTATTGACTTGCACAATTATCAATGCTATATCTTGTTTTCTGAAATATGGGCAAGGGTTGAGGGATCTTGTTGGAGGCGCTTCTTATGGTATGCCTGCTGACAAAGTTCCCTTGACATATATGGGAAGTTATTCGGAATTCAGCGGCTCACGTATGGACATTGAGTAAGGGAAATTACTGGAGCTTAGTGCTCTGTTTATGATGAATGATTTATCAAGAGCTTTGACTGCCGGTCGGTCATAGCGTTGGTTGTTATGTTGGTATTGGTTGTGTTTACGTTAAGCAGATAGTTTATAGCTAGATTAGATAGGTATCTATATATTGAGTGTATCTATTTCAAAGCATTGATTGTTATGTTGGTATTGGTATGAGCATTGGTTGTGTCTACGTTGTTATGTCGTCGGAATTGGATGTGTCTACGTTCTTATGCTGGTATTGACTGTGTTCAATTCCTATTTTACTTTACGAGCAAAAGAAGGGCATTTTATTCATCAATAATGTACACATAGTTGGCTGCACCGGAACTAAGCGGCCAGTCAGGTACAGCCAACGAAACCAGATTATTGGCGCTTAGAAGCAAAAACGTGACCTCCACCCTTCCTAATTAGGAAGCAAGAAAGGTTTACTAAAAATCTATCTGTATTTTCACCTAAATTCAGAAATTTTGTAAATGCTATTTTTAAATTTTGAGTTTTCCTGAGCCTATTCTAGTATTTTTGAATAATGGATGTACGTTTTGTCACTAAAACAGTATTTCTCCCAAATTTACATAAAATTTATTTCACAAAAATTTAGGAAAAACATAGAATTTTAAACCTATAAATAGATTTTGACCTAAAAATAGATTTTAGGCGGAATTTCATAAGAAAAAAAAAGTAGAGATACTTAGGTGCAATTTCAGGGAGAAAAGTGGTGTTGTTTATTTCTGCGAAATCTAAAATTATAGATATATAAATGCTGTAAACATGGGAATAATAATAATGTTTTCATATGTTTTTGTAGTATTTTGTAGCTATCTCAATTTAGTGAGAATTTGGCTGCTACCAGTGGGCCCATCTAGCGCTGGGTAGGGTACCGATATATATATGTATATGAATGTAATCGTCGTAGTTACGTTGAATGAGTTGTTGACTGCAATATGCCGTTACTGGAGATATCTCTGATGCCGCTAAAGGGCCTATGAGTTCTAAGAGGTCTTCCGACGTTATTCAACTGCAGCAGTCAGGGACTGAACGTGAATCAATGGCAAATATGAGTACTCTTGTTCCTCGAACTAAGCAATATCTAGTAGATGAATATATTACAATACTACACATATAGGGGAACTATGTTGATTTATGCGTACTTCAAATGTCAAGTCCATTCTAACTGTTCTCTATGCAAAACTGCCTAATAAACTGCCAATTCAAAGCCTTATACAATAATGCAGAAGCCGTATTAGAGGATTTGCAATTATATGGAACTATTGGCGTTGATTTACATTGATTTATGTGAGTTTTTATCCTAGGCTGGTTATAAATCACGTGATTGGTATTTGTTTGGCTTCAAATAAAACTATTTGATCGTTGTGCCTCTGCTAGGTAGCACGAAGTTGTTAGCGGCTGTTAGTGCCGGTGAAAGTGTCCATTCTTAGTGTATTCAGGCAAGAATGTAAACAGGCCTAAAGTGCACAAAATAAACCGCTTACAAGTTAATCTGGATGCCATATGAATGCTAGCAATGGCATCTATAGAAATATACTAAAAAATATTATATATACGTACGTGGAGTTGAGTTATGGCTGTTTTATTCCATAGACTTGTTTAAAGTCACGTGATAACAGTGAAGGACGCCAGCAAACAAGGAATACAAGATATATGCACATTATAAACATATATAGATACGTATCAGTATATATGCAAAGTTTATTTTGCCCCAGAATCAGTATCTAATCTCATATGATCCAGCATTGGCTAGATACCTGACCCATTTGACAGTCGTGTAATCGGACTTCTCAAACACCTTAAAATACCGTACCACGATTCCTGAGCAGGTAAGCATAGCAATAGAGAAGTTCATTGATATCGGAGGCTTCGACCAGGGCCGTTGGTTGACCGTGGCAAAGAGATCGACTTCTGCATGGAATGAGCACTCATGAGACCCAGTGAATCTCTGAATTTTCCAAACCATCTCATTATCAGAAGGTTCATACCTCACCTTACCAGTAGACTGCCTTGTTTTCGTATTAGCAGTGTTTAGAGGCGTGGGTATATGAATGACCACATCGGTTGCATATAGCGTGTTGCCAAAATTGGCTCGTACTGTAATATTGTACTCAACCTTGGTTTTGCCGATCTCTGTCACTTGTGGAATTACCTTGAATGGTACATTGATATTATCAACCGATCGGTATCGCATAAGCTCAAACTCTCCGTCGGGAGGTGTGAATGAAATTAGGCCGTTGCTTTCAAACTTGCTTAGCTTTACGCATTGATGAAACTGGCAATCCTGTAACGAAACACTGCCGGCAGCTGCTGATACCTGTCCATTCTCGTTTTCATCGCTCACAGTGAGACTATCATTGAGGCCAAAATTGCATTGAGGCATGCCAGACAGGTGTGCTTTGACTAGAATCTTGCCGTTAACATCACACTTGAGCACTGAACCAGTGGGACTGAGCAAAAGGTTGACGTTTTCCATGACATCCAGAAACACCTCATTCTTCCTGTATTTAATATCGGGCCGCCGCCAAGAAATGGCACCTGTAGCCTGAGAAGTGATTTTGGAAGAATCCTCCAGTTTCTCACTAGGAACACCCTTAATAGTAATATACTGCTTCAACGCATCAGTCTCGGTATGCTGAGGAAACCCAAAGTCGACTATTTCATCCAGAAGTTCATAAATTAGCGCAAAGTTGTTTTTTACAGAGCCTTCGTCGAACTTGTTGAAGTAGCTGACACCCAGGCTCGTTAGCTTGTATAGAAACTCAAACACCAAGCCTGCATCAACATTGGCTCGAGTCACAGCTACGACGTATATATTCTCATGTTTAACATGGAAAAAACTGGTGGATCCAAGCGTCAAAACTGGCGATTTGGCCTACGGAAACGGTTAGTTTGATACTGGACACTGGTTCCATTTTACTTACTTCAGGATTAGCAATGACTTGGATACGGAAAACATCGGCTATTGATCTCCTCAGGCCGTCTCTGTACAGGCGAGAGATGAGGATTTCTCCTTTCTGATTGTAAAGCAGGATCGCGGATATCATCCGAGTTGGTTGCACAAGTGTGGGATGAATACGAGAAAACCAACAACTTACCATTAAAAGTCACCTAACTATAATACTACATATGAATCGTATATAACAAGCCGACACTACGACTGATTAAACTATGCGGCTATGTACCGCTTAAATGCCTGATTATGTGCTGTGCTTCTGCCAAAGAGAGCACTACTACTTGTCCTCTACCACTCAACTGCTATTTCCCCAAATGGCTTGCCTACCTGCAACTCTCGAACAAGATTTTTCACATTGCTAAGATACTTCCCTAGTAAAAGCTGCTTTTCTTGTGTGGTTTTGCGTCCGGTAGTTGGCCTATTACTCTTCTTGGTTTCGGGGATTAGATAGAAGAACAGAAACTCCAGGATTCGAAGCTTGACGTCTTTACATGTTTCTTTTTTCTTGAATACCTGACATATTACTCTAAGACCGTCTGATTCTTCAAATTGCCGAATTGCTCCTACTTCATGTACCATTACAGCTACCAGTGTGTTGACACAGGCATTGACTACCTGAGGCGATGATTTAGGAGAGTCTAGTAGGCCGATGAGCACCTGGAAGTTAGTAAGGGAAGTTTATACAAGGCACTGATCATATACACTTACCTTCATACTCTCCTTCTTTCTAAAACACACTCTGCTCTTATAATGAACCAGGCATAGGCCTCTAATGAGCTCCAGAGTCTGGACTATCAGAGTGCCATGATCTTCACTCTCAGCAGAAGCCAATCCTTTCAAACACGGAACCAGCCGCGAAGTCGCATTGAGCATGAAATTGTCCTGAGTCTCTAGAAATTCTTGTAATTCGGGTCTAGAGTACATTTGAAGTACCTTTGCTTGGTCTGATTTCGGGCCCACTATGGAGACCACACTAGTCAACACCATGTCCAACTCCTTGAGACCCTGGCCAATTGAGCCAGGATGACCCGAAGATATCTTATCTAGAGCCTTTGAGATTGCAGAATCCATAGCATACGGTGGTTGAGTAAAGATGCCAGACAAGTAGCCGTGCAATAATATGGAGGTTGATGTATGCCCGAATTAGGCAATATCAACACAAAGTCGAGGAGGCTGGTACGACAGGTCAATAATAGGTAACACAGAAGTCATGTGACTGGAAAGAAAGAATGAGACGAGTTCTTGAGCTAGATGGATACTCGTGAAAGTATTTGGATATTCTTTAAGGCTCGTTGAAGAACTGTGGATTTGAATAGGGGCTAGGGTTATTGTGTATGACAATATCTTGATGAAAACCAGAATTTAACTTATTATGATCTATTTAAACTATTTTATAATTCTTCTGCGAATAGAATAAAGTGTAAGAAATAACATATATGCGATTTTTGATACTACTGCTGCTTATGTTGGTCTGCTTGCACTCAAAACCCTGTACTTACCCGGAAGCATTTTCCAGCCAATAAAACTAACCACAATATCTTATACGGACAGCCAAAAAACCATCACCATGGCTGGCGGCCCTGTTCCAGTATACAAAGTAAGTAAATGCAATTGTAAAAAGACGTCTAAAATGCTTCAGCGGAACTAACAGACTCAGAAATACACAGCACAGTCGAAAGGAATCTGGGAGAAACTCAGAACTTGGTTGGTGATTGTAAGTATAAGAAGCAGCAGTTGCTCTTTATGCATTCTAACATGAATTTTCCAGGCGCCAAACCGATCTTCCGGTACTCCTATAGTGCCCTGGTATAGGACGCCCGAGCCAGGATCGCGGCCCGAGGCTGCTTCCTATACAGATCCTAGCACGCTTCCAGCCTCTGACATTGCGGAAAATCCGTACTGGAAACGAGACTATCGTCGAAATTATCCTCGTATAGCACAGTATGGCCAATCTACAATTGCAGGCTTGCTTTTGTACGGGTCTGCGGCCACTCCTAGAATTGCAGATGGCGATGCTGGTACCAAAGCCCTTGATACCGTCAAAGCTGGCCAGCTGAGCCTTGCAAAAACACTTGATTCGGTTCCTAGCAACATCATAACGGGCCAGGTGCTTGATAGTCAAGGACTTCCGCCAGTTCCTCCGTCATTGAGCCCTAAAATATACGAGTTGACGCCTTTTAGCGATTCGGGCATGTATCATGATGATAGCACAGTAAGATCCTTTAGATAGAAGCCGAAAAGGGGTAATGAGCTTCGGTATATTTAGTGCATGTAAAAGATAAGAATAGATCGAAAGATGATATTTGGATGGCGGCTGGTAGTTGTAGGTCGATAGAGGACTGAACAGCATGCTTGCAGTTATAATGACCATTCTTCTTTGTATTTGACAAAAACACGACCTACAATTCATCCAATACTTTTATTAATGCTGTTTCTTCACAAATACGGAACTTACACTCCTTCTCAACTCTCACCAAAACTCCGCATTCCCTTCTCATCTCCCCCACCTACCTCCATGTCCGACACCATTCGCATCGTAGTATGCGGCGATGAGGGCGTAGGCAAATCCAGTCTTATCACGTCCCTTGTGAAAGATACGCCATTTCCCGATATTCGCACGGTGCTACCTCCAATTACTGTTCCCCGCGAATTCAGTATGGTAGCAGATGCGCCATCGTCGGCAGTTCTGGTAGATACCTCGTCGCTGCTGGTGGACCGCACAGAGCTTCAAATAGAGATCCGCAGGGCCAATGTGATTTGGCTCGTGTATGCAGATCATTATACCTGTGAGCGGATCTCGCTGTTTTGGATGCCGTTTTTCCGTTCCATGGGCGTCAATCTGCCAGTAGTGTTGACGGCCAACAAATGCCACCCTTCAGATGCCAATTCCAAGGCTGCTATTGTCGAGGAAATGCTGCCTATTCTAAAAGAGTTCAAGGAGATCGAAAGCTGTATTCGGTGCGACGCTAAGCTTCACTACAATGTAAATCAGGCCTTCTATCTGTGCCAGAGAGCCGTAACCCATCCTTTAGCGCCGTTGTTTGATTCAAAAGACAGCACGCTCAAACCGCTAGCCGTGGCTGCACTGAGACGCGTGTTTCTGCTGTCAGATAAGGATCAAGACGGGTATTTGAACGATCGTGAAATGTCGGAATTGCAGCTCAAATGCTTCAATAAGGGCCTCGACAAGAACGAGATCCGACAGATCAAAGCTGGCTTGGAGGAAATGGGCGAAAGCACGTCGAAGGGCATCTCTCTGAATGGCTTTATTTTATTGAATAAGATATTTGCTCAAAAGGGCCGCCACGAGACAACTTGGGGCATTCTTAGGCGGTTCCACTATACCAATTCACTGTCTCTTGAAGACAAATTCCTATGTCCTCACCTGGACGTTCCATACAATTCTAGCGTGGAGCTTTCACCTGAAGGATACCGATTTTTGGTCGACTTATTTATTCTCTTCGATAACGATAACGACGGAGGACTCAATGAACAGGAGCTCGAAGCTCTGCTGAGAGTGACTCCAGGAGTACCGAAGCTTTGGCAGGAGTCGAACTTCCCTTATTCGACCGTTCGAAACGAAGCCGGTAATATCACTCTGCAGGGCTGGCTTGCTCAATGGAGCATGACGACCTATCTGGATTATAAAACCACACTGGCTTACCTGGCGTACATGGGCTTCGAAAGCAACAAGAAGCAGAAGAGTAAACGCACCATTGTGGACGGCGTCAAGGTGACGAAACCACGCAAGAAACGCGATCCCAAAAGCAAGTATTACAAGTTCACCACGGTGGCTGATCGCAGTGTTCTCAACTGCTTTATTCTGGGATCCCATGGTTGCGGCAAGAGCTCTCTTCTCAACACGTTTCTCAACCGTCCTTTCAGCTCTATTTATATTCCAACCATCAAGCCTGTGACTGTGGTAAACAGTGTTGAAATCCAGGGCGGGAAACAATGTTATCTGATTCTTGAAGAGCTTGGCGAGCTGGAACCTGCTGTGCTTGAAAACTCTACTCGCTTGCATGAATGCGATGTTATCTGTTATGCATACGATTCGTCTGATCCTGAAAGCTTTCAGTATCTTGTACAGTTACGTCAGAAATACCCCCAGCTTGATAATCTTCCTGTTGTTTTTGTGGGTCTCAAAGCTGATTTGGACAGGCAACAGCAAAGAAGCGATCTTCAGCCAGATGCATACACGCAAACACTCGGAATAGCAGGCCCATTACATGTATCAGTGCAATGGCCATCTTCTGTCAATGAGCTGTGGGTGCAATTGGCCGATGCAGCTCAGCATCCTGGTGCTTGCACTCCTGTATATAATTCAGACCAGGATGAAGACAGGATAGCAGTTTTCTTCGAAAACCCCGTATATTTGGCATCTGGAATCGCCGGAGGTGTCATAGCTGTGAGTCTTCTAGCCGTTGTGCTTCACAGAAGTGGTGTTCTGAGCAGATGAAGACTCTTACTTCTCGTGAACTTTCTCATATGCCGAGGTTAATAGCTTGAAATGCTCCTTCTGCTGCTCAGCCAGAGTCCCTTCTGTATCACTCAGAATCGTGTATACTAGGAAATAATTATTGTACAGAAACTTCTCTTGTTGGCTGGAACCACCATGGGAGCCCAGCACGCTTGATGTTTTAGTCAGAAACAACTCGAAATCGCTTCTTAATCGTAGCAAGCTATTGGCAACTGGCTCAGACTCCGAGCTATATTTATCACAAAGAGTCAGAATTCCAAGAAGAAAGCTCGCATAATGCTGGGTCACTTGATGTGGAACCAGAGTTGTAGATAGTTGGCTGGTTAGAGCAAAGGAAGATGACTTGGTCGAGGCTCTTCGGAGAGATTCGCAATGCATATCGATAACTGTCTGGAATCTCGGCCACAGTAGAAGGACCTGTGAATTGAGGTAATCCTCCATTACAGGGATCTTTCTATGCTGAAGCTCCAGCTCCATCTTCTTGGCCAGTCGTATACAGATGAGCAGCCCAAAGGCATCATAACTATCTGTAAAGAGCTTCTTGATATACTCGGTACTAAGAGCAAAGGTGGGCTCGAAGATCTCATTGAAAATACCATCGACTTTCCCGGCTACACCGAAAAACTCCGTCAAAAACTGGTATTCAACCGTACTGTTATCCATGAGAGCCACGTTCAGACTTCGGTACCCAGTTTCCATCCAGTATGTCATGCTTTCAGTATCAGTAGCCATTGTAGATATCACAGAGCTGTCTTCTGACGTTATTATGTTGGGTCTAGTGCCAATATTCATGATATCAACATGCCTATGCGGAGTAGTTGTCGGAGGAAGAAGCCAGCCTCTGCCAGACTCCTCGTTTCCAAGCAAAACCGTTCTGTCAACAGCCATGAACGGGAG
The DNA here is from genome assembly GCA_030568895.1 of Casaregolazyma suthepensis. Classification (NCBI taxonomy): domain Eukaryota; kingdom Fungi; phylum Ascomycota; class Dipodascomycetes; order Dipodascales; family Trichomonascaceae; genus Casaregolazyma; species Casaregolazyma suthepensis. The sequence goes on from JAJMJB010000044.1 coordinate 36,431, forward strand.
CTTTTCGAGAAACTTGATATATCGCCCGAAATAGCTCGAATAATACCAACGAATCGTGTTGATGTATGCTTGACGTAGTTCTCCAGCCAGAACTGGATATGCTTCATATAAGAACGAATACAGCTCCTTGTTTTCCAGAAGCAGCTTCTGCACTGTCTGAGAGTTCACCTTGGCCATACGGAGCCTGCGAATGCAAGAAACTATAAAGTCGCGGATTTTGTCGCATGCCTTTAGAGTGACGCGTTTTAGCTGGTCTTCAGCGCTTTTGGTAGCAGCGAAATCGCCCTGACTGGTCCCGAGAATCTTCATTTCAGCACTGCGCTTCCTTATGTATGCCAGCGCAGCCCTCCAACGAGCGTTTATCTCGCCATCGACAATCTGCTTGATGATAGACGGGGAAATCACCAGAGCCTCCAACAACGGAGCCAACTTATGCTCCACCAGCTTCTGCTTAGTCAACTTCTCCGAGATGGCCTGGGACCGTTTCTGAAGAGCTTCCATATCAGTACTGACATCCTGGATATCATGCTGGAATTGGATCAATGATTCCAGGTACTGCTGGACCAGCTTGGATGCCTGACCTATCTGACCATGCAATTCCTTATAATGCTCCAAACCCTTTGAGTAATTCTCAACATCCTTATAAACAACCGGGCTTTTCAAGCTCAAAAGTTTCTCGTAACTGCTGATTTCGTCAGGCAATTCCAACTCCTTGAGTCCTTCATCACCCCCAGGCCCCATATCTAGCCCTGCAGTGCCTAGAATCGACTGCAATTTGACCATCGGATCCTTGTCATTTCCAGAGACCTTTGGCCGAGAAATCGACCGCCGGGTAAGCCTGTGTTCTGTTCGACTCATTCGAGGGTTGTCGACGTAGAATGAGGGATATGTTGATTAAATCCAGCCGATAGATGATCACGTGAGAGGCACGTGATCTGCACTTGTCATTATGGCGATTTTCTCTCCATATTGACGCTTAAAAATAATTTAAAAATCTATATAATTCCATTCTCTGCCTGGTATGCCTGTAGACTGACTACAGAAGCCATCCTCTCGGTTTCTGTTGAGGCTGATCCATAACTAGCCGTCTGATACAATCACTGCTGCCTTCTCACCATCTCCGTCGCGTTGCAATGAACACGAACCAAATGCTGAACAAGACCAGCACCTAGCAGTTTCATTAGAGCCTGTCTAATGCCGGTTATTTGGCCTTCTGCATTTCGGCGCAGTATTTCGCTGCACAAATTGTCAACAGTAACAATGTTGTGGACGGGTGTGCCTTGAAATATTCCTCAATGCTGTTATCATATGCAAAAGCTGCATCGCTTCTATGAAACGAGTACTTGCACACCTGAGTATCCGGGTCGGCATATACAATGAGCATTGCTGACCCTGTGGTGGCCAGGCCATAAGGAATGCCATGCTCCTTGCAATACTGGTACAAGATCACAATGGCTTCCAAGAGAAAATATCGACATGTAGCCTTAAAGTCGTCTACAGGTTTGGTCTGCTGGCCTGGTGGATATGGAAACCCTGGATACAGCATCTGTACAAGAAGATGTTTTGTATCCATGCTACAGAGACCCTGCTCTATGCATTCGACGGGCCAGAGGTCAGGAGTCTTCATAAATATGGGATAAGCAAGTGACTGCTGCTCCTCATCCTTTGCATCCTTTGCATCCTTGAGCGCGGGAAACCCTGGCTGAATATGAGCGATAGCATCCAAATAACCACGCAGAGCCGGGAGCTTGGCCATAGTTGCGATACGCTCTTTTGTTCTCCACAATGCACAGGTAGTCAGAGCTAACGCGGTGTCACATCCCAGTTCCTTATGGCCAGAAAGTAGGAAGAGAGGACCTGCCAACAGACACTCATCTTTAGTGGTGTTGTCGTGCAGGATGCTGTCTCTCAAGGTATTCCAGCATTCAAGAAGCTGTTTATGGCCATCAACGAGCTCAATGCGCACCGGCAGCATGTTATATTCCTGCGCAATATCCTCGAAAATTACACCGAGGGAATTAGTGATGGAAGCAAGTCGGGGCCCATCTGATCTTCTGCGATTTCGTCCAAACTCAACACGGCCGTCTTTATGCTTCACAGCGTACTTCTTACAAGCCCGCTGCCAGAGAGTTTGACGAGTCTCGTGGCTTGGATCGAGCTCAGTCTCAATTGGCTGTTTGGCGGCGTCGCAGGGTGGCTTGAGCTCAATGGTGTCGGCGGATGGCTTGGTGTCGACGGTCATTTCTATGTGCTAATTTGTTCTAAATTACGGAACAATTGAAATATACGAAGAGTTTACGGGGATTTACGAGGTTCTACGTGATTTGAATGAAGTGTGTGGGCGTTGGGTTGTTGGTAGTGAATGGTAAGAAGGAAAGATTAATGGGGCATTAGATTTCCAAAAAGAGAAGACGACGAAATTTCAAATTTGCTGGAATATGGATGAATGTGAGGAGGAGATGTGGATGAGTATGGAAACGGGGAATAAGGTTTGCGACGGGGCTGGTTGTGGAGATATGGCATGGTGAATGTGATACGTTACATGGGTTGAGAAAATGGAGCGACCATGGGGTAAATTGGAGAGATTTTATTACAGGGGTGTTCAATGGTGCGAAAATAAGCTGTTTATCTGTTTTTCATGCCGATTGGACGTTGTTGTGCGGAGATATCGGGGAGTTCAGTGCGGAAAAAGTGTGAAATGCCGATAACGCTGCTGGAACGCCAGGAAAACGAGCAAAAAAAGGGCTGTGGAAGTTGACACGCATTAATTGAGCTGGAAATGTCTGTTTCTGTGCCAAAAAGCTGTGGTGGTGGCCTGAAATGCCATAACAGTCCTCTCAGCCTTGAGCAGTAGATCCATATAATACCCTAACAACGACAATTAAATACAAATAAATACAAGTATACGTACATTTCACCTAAATACAAATCCACAACCAACTTTCCCGCCGCACCGCCCCGTGGCGCTCCAATTACCCTCCCATTTAGTGTTTCGCGTCTCTTTCGCATCTTAACTTCTTACCAACCACTCCAGCATGAGCAGCGAAGCCAGCACTTCCAAACAAACCAACGCCGTCAGGAAAAGCGCACCGGGGCTATCGTTACCCTGGGTTGAAAAGTACCGTCCTGTATATTTGGACGACGTAGTAGGAAATGAAGAAACCGTAGAAAGACTCAAGATCATTGCTCGTGACGGCAATATGCCCCACATGATTCTATCAGGCGCCCCAGGAATTGGAAAAACAACAACCATTCATTGTCTAGCGCATTCTCTACTCGGTGAGAAAGTATATAAAGACGCAATTTTGGAGCTGAACGCCTCGGACGACCGAGGAATCGACGTTGTTCGCGGCAAAATCAAGGCATTTGCGCAGAAAAGCGTCCAGTTACCGCCCGGAAGACACAAAATCGTCATTCTCGACGAAGCAGACAGCATGACGCCCGGCGCGCAGCAAGCTTTACGACGAACGATGGAGATTTTCTCGAATACGACGCGGTTTGCATTCGCTTGTAATCAGAGCAATAAGGTCATTGAGCCTATTCAGAGCCGATGTGCAATTCTGCGATATACAAGATTATCAGACGAGAATATCCTCAAACGGCTGCTTGAGATCATCAAGGCTGAAGAAGTCAAGTACTCGGACGACGGTCTCAGTGCCCTGTTGTTCGCTGCTGATGGGGATATGAGACAAGCTATTAACAATCTACAAAGCACCTGGAGTGGCTTTGGCTTCGTCAATGGTGATAATGTATTCAAGGTGGTCGATACGCCGCATCCAGTGGCTATTCAGCGCTTGCTCAAGGCCTGTGATAAGTCTAATATCGACGGTGCTTTGCTGGAGCTGGATCAACTATGGGATAAAGGATACTCTGCAGTAGATGTCATTTCTACGATGTTCAGAGTCACCAAGAGTCTGAAGGAGCTCAGCGATGAGCAGAAGCTTGAGTTTATTAAAATCATAGGATTCACGCATATGAGGGTTCTGGAGGGTGTGGGGACATACCTGCAGCTGGCAGGATGCCTGGCAAAGTTGTCAAAGAGAGGAAAAGAGATATTATAAGTTACATTAGGCACAGCAGCTCACCACCAGTTACGGAAGGTGTGAGGGCATACTGCGGGCTGGAAAAGCTATTGAAACGAGGAAAAGACACACTATAAGTTACATTAAGGCTCACCACCACCATCTGTGTTTTCCTCCTCGAAGCACCGGCAGCAGGTTGATGAAACCGACAATGCCCAGAAACAACAATCCTCGGTACACCAGGGTCTTCTTCCGAGTATCTAAGGTCAATGCCGGCAGCCCCATCATATTACAGAAGGAATGCACAGCAATGCATGCCCAAACAGAGTGTGTCTCGACAAATATGTACGCGACATACCAACCAAACACTAGAGTATAGGAAAACTGCACGGCAGAAGTCACTAGAGCCTGGTTAAGGCTGCTGCGATCCTGCAAGTACGCCTCCCAGGCATGGTGAATATGGCCCAATGCAAAGAAAACAGGCGTGACGAAGATCCGCGTCGATTTGGCGGTATTGGTGGCCATGTACAGAGCGATAATACACGACCGGAAGATGAGTTCCTCGGTCGCGGGGCCCACCACGTAGTCTCGAATGCCTTCCAAGGACACCAGGGCCGCCCGGAAGTCGTCGTATATCACGACCCAGTTGGAATCATGTTCAAATACAATGTAATTGAACAATGGCCCTATGAAAAGAAGGGCTGTGACGGCCAGGGCCTGCGACGGAGCGATCACCAGTTCGTAGATTCCAAAGCCAATTCCCAGACTCCCCCAAGCGTAGATCCAGCGAGAGTACACGCCGTGAAAGAGCAGAATGCCAGGTACAACGGCGAACACGAGAACAGTGGTAAGTGCAGAAATCACGTTGATGCGATGGTATATGACGGAGGCATCGTTTCTGGCCTGAGTCTCCGACGGCCGTGTATGCTTGGATATGTAAAGAATGCCGACATAGGCTAACGTTAGGCCTAGGGAATAGAGAATGGCCTCGGCCAGGGTGAAATTCCGGTCGCTCCAGGGAGCCATAGCGTTGAGGAGGGTGGAGAGAGTGGGGGATGAAGGATATTTTGGAATTTGAGGCTCGTCACGTGGGTGGCACGTGAGCGATCACGTGACTTTATCGGTTATTCTGGCTTTTCTCAGGAAAATGCCTCATTTCAGCTCTTGAATCTCTAGAATCATACTCAGGCTGGGAAATATACCTCCTACGGACCCAATTGAGGTGTTTTTGGAACGTGGAAGGCCGACAAGCAGGCTGTATCTACGAGTTCACGGCTCAACTACAGCACACACGGCTGGCTTTTCTAACAAAATTTAACATCCCTGATACTTTCAGAGGCTCTAACTATATGCGATCTCCGCAGCGGGTCCACACACTACAATGTGAAGTCACACGTCCCCCGCCTAGCTCGACTTGTCCAGCAGCTCCTGCAGCTGAGCAAACGCCTCATGAAGCTGGCCGATCTCATGGCCATGTCCCGCTGCAACATCCTGCTGGCCCTGATTCTTGGTCACATAGGCTCTATCGAGGTCGAAGCTGGGCATCTTATCGACGAGAGTCATCTTCAAGCCCCCACCCAACACGGACCTGAGCTGCTCGGCACAACGCACGCCGCCATGGCCGCCATAGGTCACAATCACTGCAGGTTTCTTGGTCCATTCGTGATACAAGAGATCAAGAGCAGTTTTCAGCCCGGCCGGAATGCCCCAGTTGTGCTGAGAAGACACGAAAATAAAGGCGTTCTGGCTGGCGATCTTCTTGGACCAGACCCTGGTGGTCTCGTCCAGGTAGTTGGAGTCGTTCATGGGGATCCCCGTCTCCACGTCCGGGCGCAGATTGTACTCCTTGACATCAATGAGCTCGACATCGGCGTTCTTGAGCGTGTCTCGGGCCACGTCAGCAACCCACTTGGCGTACGCTACTCCGTTACGATTCGGACGGACTGATCCTATGATGACAGCTACTTTGGACATATTTGGCTGAAGAGGAACTCTAAGTGACGGTGTTTATGGTGGCGTTAGTGGGCGGATGTCCGATGGTTGGTCTCGGCCGTTGCTTCCTAAAACGGACATACTTGAGGGTAACTACTTTGTTAAATTACCAAGCTTGGAAAACAGTACAAGATCTACTTCAGGTTGATGGCGAATTCCGCCATGTTGGTAGACACCAGTTCTGGCTCGCCGTTGTTCTGCTTGGCTGCAGCCGTCAGTGGATCCAGATGGCTGTAGCCCGGCAAAAACACCCGGCGATTATGGGGACTTGGGGGAACTGCTATCTTGATGCCACCTCCTGCAGTGAAGGTCAAAGTCGGCTTGTGGAGCGCCGAGTCCCCATAGATAAAATGGGGTGTGATATCGGGCCCTTTGCGCAGGCCCATCTCGTCCACAAGAGCCGTGGGGAAGTACCACTCGGTGAAATCTAAAGGCGGCTGGACCATGCTGCGGGCCAGATCAAAAATATTCGTGACTTCGCCCGTCGAGTTTTTCCCAGGTGCAACTCCACCGGGCTCGTCATAGTTGATCCACTTGTACACCGTGTCAGGGCTGAAGACCGTGGCTGCGTACTTGGCCTGATCGCCGAAGAGGAAGCTTCCAAGTCTGCCGGTGTTATCGACAATTGGCTGCGGAATAGGAAACGTCTTCTCGCTGAGAGGACCACCACCGATGAACCCGACGCTACTCTGCAAGATACTGAAGATCTGCGAATTGTCGTCCATAAAGGCTCCAAGCACCGCCATGTTTTCTGCATAGATGTCATATCCGCTTGGAGTATACGTCACTGCCTGAAGATAATCCTTGGATAGGAACGTTTGTGCTGTGGTCAACAGGTTGAAACTTCGCGGCAATACAGGCGCAACCTGATTCACGCCATGTGGATCGAGCATTGTGGCCAAGCCCAGAAGATTGATCAGGCACATAGTTTCGGGGTTTATTACTGCCGACAGCGACAGGACCGGCAGGTTGGTCTCAAGTCTTCCTTGCAAGAGATCAATTGCATCGCGTACGAAATCTGGTAGATGCGGGAGCTTCGGCCATAGAGGGTCGAAAAAGTCGCTTGCAAGATTCGTGTCTATAGCAGTGTCGAGTGCGAAATATCCTGCACACTGGTTATACCCGGCATCGTCTGTGGTTTCGGGGTTGCCGTCGAAATCCCACTCGGCGAAATCTGCAGCGATAAATCCACCGAGAGAATGCCCACCACACAGGAACTTTTCTACTCGCGTTGCCTGGTCTGGAATCTCCGATCGCATGATATCATATTGATCCTGGATCGTCTGTGCCAGGCCTATCTTTTTCAGCCAGTCAACCTTTGGACCAGATCTATCGAAGCCACCGAACGTCTTTCCGTTCTTGGGAATCCCGTGAAAGTAGTAATCAGAAGCATCGTGGAAGTTTCCTGAAGCCAAAGCTACTTCGAAGCCGGTGCGATCCTCAAGACAGTTAGATCGTCTATCGAGAGCCCAGAACTCTATGTATTTGCCTTGACTGGCAGCCAAGGAGATAGTGTTACGAGCCAGGCTTTCGAAGGCTCCAGCGCCCTCATAAATACCAGGCTGAGCTATGAAAATTCGATGAGCGTCGGCAGAATTCTCAGGACCGTCTTTATGACGGTGACGCAAAAACGACACCCAGTCGCATTCAGGAGGATGTTCAGGAACAGAGTCGGGAAGAGGAAGTTCAAGTTTCACTAGCGACGAGATAGCAGACTGGTCGGCAAAAGTGGTTGAATACACCTCCTCGATACGATTCAGTGCTGGAGAATTGGCTCTTGATTGGAGTGGAACAGACAGTGCACGACTGTTCGTGAAGGCTAAGACGGCGAGAGCGGACACGACTGGAAAGAACATGCGAGTATCTTATTTAATCTAAAATAAGCGCCAAACTAACCTATTTATCTATACAATGGGACTCTAGGCGCGTGTAGTACGACCCGTGTAACTCGAGGTTGAAATACGCGTACAAGCTCGGGTAGGGGGAGACAAGGGCCAAAATACGCACAAGAAGCTTTAACCTATTGTGTACGCCATTCTCTTTTCTTTTTTTGCTCTGTGCCGCATACCACTTAATACTGGCACTTATTGGGGGTTTGACGGAACAATGGAAGAGAGATATGCAGGCGACCAGGAAAGGCAAGAAACAAAGCTTCGCTGTTGTTTGGCTCTTCGACGCGCATGAGGCGGCGCGACAAGCATCCACTTACTTTTTATTTATCTTGATATATTGGAGCACGCGAGGAACATCAGTTAAGAACTGGTATAGAAAATACTGCTATGAACGGTCTATACCGATTCACACGTTCCTAACGGGCTAAAATTTTTGATACCCTGAAGTTTATTCCTTTATTTACGGGAACAAACATCTATATTTAACAAGGAACCGGAAGCGGAACCTTCCGGTTGCGGAGAATTCCGACGTTCCGACTGACGCCCAGAATATCTTTGTATGTTTTCTGGATAAATCGGGTCATCTGCATGAAACCCTGGGACAATTGTACTTTCTTTTTCTCGGACTGGAAAGCTGTACGAGCCGCTTGATGGAATTCCTTGGACTTTCGTTCAAGTCTTCCATTCAACACGAAGGGTTATCTTGCACTCACAGCTCAAACTTGGCGTAATATCTCTGGGCATTCCAGCAGCTGTTTACAGTGTAATTGAAGAGACTACTGAAACGTGTGGTCGACCGTTAAGATGATCCGGAAATAGATGCCCTTTCGAGGCACTACGCTGTCAATTCAGGCTAACAAAAGTACAAGGCTACTTCAAGTTGATGGCAAATTCAGCCAAATTGGTGGATATCAATTCTGGCTCGCCGTTGTTTTGCTTGGCTGACGCAGTCACTGCGTCCAAGTGGTTATAGCCCGGCAAAAACACTCGGCGTCCTTGAGGGTTTGGTGGAACGGTGGCTTGAATTCCACCTGCAGCCGTAAAACTCAAAGTCGGTTTCTGAAGTGCTGAAGTTCCATAGATCAAGTGTGGTGTTATGGTAGGTCCTTTGAGCAGGCCCATATCCGTGAGAAGCGCAGTGGGAAAGTACCATTCGGTGAAATCTCGAGGAGCTTGAGCCATGCTACGTGCAAGATCAAGGATATCCGTGACTTCCTCGGATGAATTGCTCCCCGGGGCATATCCACCTGGTTGATCATAGTTGATCCACTGGTAGATGGTCTTCGGAGTGAAAGACGTAGCAGCATACTTGACCTCATCACCAAAGATGAAAGTTCCAAGTTTGCCTGCAAGATTCACAAGCTGCTGAGGAAGAGGAAATGTTTTCTCAGCAAGTGGGCCCTTGATGAATCCAACGCTACTCTGTAAGATGCCGAAAATCTGCGAATTATCATCCATAATTGCACCAAGCACTGCCGTATTCTCTGCATGGATATCATACGCGCTTGGATTGCCTGTAAGAACCTGGAGATAATCCTTGCCTAGGAATACCTGTACTGTGGTGTTTATGTTGAAATTTCGCGGCAATACAGGCACAACCTGATCCACTCCTGTAGGATCAAGAATCGAGGCCAGACCCAGAAGATTGACAAGACACAGTGTTTCTGGGTTTATCACTGCTGGTAGTGCCAGAACTGGTAAGCCAGGCTGAACGTTACCTTCCAAAAGGTCGATTACATCTGCAACGACGCCTGGTAAGTTCTGGAAGTTGGCTGGAATAGGAGAAAACAAGTTGGCAGTGAAATTCGTGTCAATGGCAGTATCAAGTGCAAAATAACCAGCACATTGATTATAACCAGCATCATCGGTGGTTTCCGGGTTACCGTCGAAATCCCACTCGGCGAAATCGGCAACGATGAATCCACCAAGAGAATGACCACCACAAAGAACCTTCTCTGCTCGTGTTGGCTGGTCTGGAATCTCCGATCGCAGGACATCGTACTGATCCTGTACAGTCTGCGCCAGGCCTATGCTGGTGAGCCATTCCACACCTGAGCCAGTTGTATTGAATCCGCCGAAGGTCTTGCCGTTCTTGGGAACTCCGTGGAAGTAGTAATCAGAAGCATCATGGAAATTTCCTGAGGCCAAAGCTACTTCGAAACCAGTTCGGTCTTCAAGGCAATTGGAGCGTCTGTCGAGAGCCCAGAACTCAATGTAGCTGCCTTGACTGGCAGCCGCAGCAATAGTGTTGCGAGCCACACTTTCGAAAGCCCCAGCACCCTCAAAAATACCAGGCTGGGCGACTAGAATTCGATCAGCATCGAGGAAATTCTCAGGGCCGTCCTGATGTCGATGACGTAAATACGAGAGCCAATCACACTCAGGGGGATGAGCTGCAACCGATTCAGGAAGAGGAATCTCAAGACTCACCAAGGACGAGATGATAGACTGGTCGGCAAAGGTGGTTGAATAGACCTGTTCAGTACGATTCAGTGCAGGAGAATTGGCTCTTGGTAGTAATGGGACAGCCACGGCAGGACTGCTGGAGAAGGCTAAGACGGCGACAGCTAGTGGAACGGAGAATAACATGAGTATATGTTGTTTTATTAAACACACTAAAAATGGGCCATTATTTATACTATGACCTGCTGGGATCCTACAGTATGCATGCCATGTTGGTAACTGTTATTATTTTGTGGTTGGAGTCTGAAACACGAGCTGCGGGGACAAGAAGGCGGGGAAACAAAGTATACGATCTAGAAGCCTTAACGCATTGTGTACCTTATTGCGGGTTTTGTCTTATACCCCTGAACCTTATGGAGCATTTTTCTTATAAAAACGGGTGGTTATTATCTCTAGATGATCATAGTGGATATCAGTGTACGGTAGTCAGGAACGGTTGACAATGGTAGAATCGAACTTCGGCCTGATTGTTTTGTGCTTCGACGCGCATGAGGCGGCACTAGGAGGGGCCAGGAAATAGATACCGAGGATCTTCAATGGTTTATTATTTATCTAGGCATATTGCAGCTTTCCTCGGTAACTTGGCTGTTGAAATTGCCATTGAGAAGATAACATTCAGATTGTATAGTGCTATTGTTCATGTATATTTACAAGGATTTATATACTGATTAATTGCAATTTGTTTTTTGTCCTCTGAAGAAAACGATAAATCAATTTTACAGCTGAGTAAACGGCTCTTTATGTGATGCCGCTCAACAATGAACCGAGTGCGGAGAACTCCACACTTGAGCAATTGCAACATTAGAGAGGGGAGATTACTTATTTAGGGAACATACGATATTAATTGATGTAACAGAAACTTTTTAGCGTCTAATAGAGATATTTTATCGCACGCATAAAAAAACGAGTCTATTGAGTTATGACAAGTACCGACGGAGGGGTAACGCGTAAATAACCACTGTCTAGGGAGATTTCTTCTTTAAAAAAGATAATTGAGATTTTATCATGATATTATAATAATTAGCTTATAATGTGACAGTAACGTAGATGCTCATAAATTAAGCTATCATTTAAACTCGAAATCAAGCTCTATCTATACGACATGCGGCTTTCTCCCTTCAGATTCCATTGCCGTCTATTTCTTCACTCCATAACCTGAATGCCAACCACTTCACTCTTTTTCTTGATATATTCCAGCTCTTCGTTAGTGATTTTGATCTTCTCCAGAGCTTTCTTGGCTTCTTCGTACTGGCTCTTTTCAACAGCAGTAGCAGCGCATGCAAGTACCGTCTCTCCGGTTGTTATTTCTGCCGAGAGCTGAGGAACATTACACTTGGAAAACATCACGTTGACATCTCCACTTGGAGTCAGAACTCTGGGGGTTCGAGCAACTGTTGACAATGGTAGATTGACCAGTAGACTGAAATCACTCAAACCTTCTGCTTCTGCGGTAGTTTCAGTGGTATTTTTCCGATTATCAGGTTCTAATCGGGTCGATTGAATACTAAAACCACCTTCTTTGGTGTACAGAGTGCTCTTCCTGGTGGACGTGATTTTATGAACTCTAGCATGGCAAATTCCGTATGAAATCTGCCAGGTTTCGATCTTAACGTCCTCCATTGGCTTCCATATAGAATATAATGCGTTTCTCTCGAGACAAATGCGACTTTCTACAGTATCAGATCTGACTCGAAAATAGTAGTTATCATCGCTCAAGCCCAGCATATTATCCAGTACTGCGCCGCCGAAATCTCTCAGGTCTGATTCGATGCAAAAGCCATATTTGGTAGAATAAGCGAATTTGCAGTATTTTTCAGGAGTAAATCGTTCATCGCGGTATTCTGAGCCTGAAATCAAGGCAGTTGTCTCAGTAGGGCCATTATGCGAAACAATCATTCCCGGAACTTTAAATGGCTTTGGAACGCCGTATTTTCTTTCTGCTACTGGAAGCTCTTTGCTCGTCCAAAATGGATGAGTTTCTGGCAATATCAAAGGCAGGAAGAACTTCATGGCCCAGTACGGAGAATTGGGCGAATTATAGGACTCTGCCATAAACCGATTAGGATAAGCATACCCCACAGTAAGAATACCATCGTCGATATGTGAAACAGGTTTTGAAGCCCACCATCGTAAGTGTCGAAGATATAAGCCTTTTATTACACCCCAAGGCAATGCTTCTTCCCCAGCATAGGCCAAAGCTCCCCAGAAACATCCTTGAGCAAATCGATAAGTCAAACTTCGACCGTATGGCAATGCTGAACCGTCGTCAGCGAACCAATCAGCGAATTGCATTGCAAACAATCGAGCACGTTCTCGAAACCTCTGTGCTCGTTCATCCTCAGGCTTAAGTACTGCATAGATCAACCCATAGAATTGCAAAGCGAATCCATTATAGTAATCAGCTCTTCGTAGACCTTTTCCATCTCGATACCAACCTTCGTCAACGTACAATTTGTCAATAAATTCCAGGTTATCTTCAGTTCCCTGTCTGTCGTATTCCACACCCACTTGATCCAACCCAAGGTCCATTAAAACTCGGAAATATTTCCAATTATTGTTATTATAGTTCTTGTTCCTAGTATGAACAATATAATCTGCGACATTTTTCTTGTCTTTAGCATCCAATGGATCCCAGATGTGTTCAGGTACGAGCTTCAGGGCAAACCCTAATGCTGCACCTTCCACCTGCTGTTGCTGGGCTTTACCATCGACAACTTTACCCCAGAATTCAGGGTGCTCTGGATTAGTTCCATTGGCAAGTCCTTTTCTGTATAAATCCCAGTGTTTGAACTCGTAGCCCCCGGCTACCAACGGCACGATTCCCCACAATGGCCGAGCAAAACCCTCCAAACTGATGGCTCCTCGATCGAAATGAGCGGCACTTGCTTCTACTTTTACTTCAGCACCATCTGGAGAAAACGCTTTAAGTAACGGATCAAAGAGCTCATAGACAGCCTGGGCCACGTGATCTCTAGACTGAAGGGGATTCTTAGCAATTGGCGAATATCTGTCTATGGAAAGAGATTTCATATGTAATAAGATGAAAGTATAAACGTACTTCTAGTCAGTATTATTCTATGTCTACCGTAACAGTTGCGCAGGTTGATTCTACGAAGGTCGTAACGTGGGGGCAACGGATCAACCGAAACGACGTTTATTACAGCCAAATGGAGCTAAAGGCTGCTGATATTGAGCTGCATGTTACATTGAGATCTGTGAAGAATTGCAAGATGATTTAAACTCTCCAGGTAACATTATTGCCCATATAACCCATGTTAACCTTTGGGATCGGTTGATTATCGGATCAAGGTCGGAAATTGTTGCCGATACACTCGGAATTTGCCCCAGAACCCGTTTAACATCTGGCACGGTTCGATAACCTCTTATCACGTGGGCACGCCTCCGATCTCATATATAACTTGTCTCATCGCTCATACCGTTGTTTCTCTTCGTCCCTAACTTATTTTAATTACAATGGCTCCAGTAGAATCCCACGTAGATCCGCCATTCTCGCTAGACTCCCTGCCGTCTCTTGAAACCGCCAATGAGTTCCGAAGCGATACGTTTACTATTCCTTCGAACCGCATGCTGCAGGCCATGTGTAAAAGTACCTTAGGCGATGATGTATATGGAGAAGATCGAACCACCAGTGAATTCCAAGCGGAAATTGCCAGACTGACCGGCAAAGAAGACGCATTATTTATGCTTTCGGGTACAATGGGAAATCAAATAGGTGTCCGTGTGCTTCTTAATCGACCTCCATACAGTGTTTTGTGTGATTATCGTGCTCATGTGTACTCCGAGGAAGCTTGTGGACTGGCTGTTCTATCACAAGCAATGGTCACTCCTGTCCACCCTGAAAACGGCTTATACATAACATTGGAGGACGTCGAGAAAAATGCTATCTTGGGTGAGGATTTCCATGATGCTCCTACCAAAGTCATATCATTGGAAGTGACAATTGGAGGTGTCATAACACCACTGGAAGAAATCAAGAAGATCTCTGAATTTGCACACAGCAATGGAATCAAAGTCCATTGCGATGGCGCTCGTTTGTGGAATGCTTCAGCTGCTTCCGGTCATAGTCTTGCTGAATATTGTCAATACTTCGATACTGTGTCCCTGTGTGTTTCCAAAGGACTTGGAGCTCCTGTTGGTGGTGTTTTAGCCAGCACAAAAGAGAACATCAAGTACGCTCTTTGGCTTCGAAAGCAGCAAGGGGGTGGCATTCGACAAGCGGGTGTGCTTACATCGGCTGCGCTGGTAGGTGTCAAAGAAGTTTGGCCCACAATGAAGCAGACCCACTTGAGAACTAAGAAATTGGCTGCAGACTTGAAAAAACTAGGCATTGTTTTTAAGCTACCTGTTGAAACAAACTTCATATTTATCGACTTCAAGAAATCGCAGCTGGATTTGACAGTTTTTCTTGAACAGTGCAAAATATTTAATGTCAAGTTGAAGAGTGGACGAATAGCTATGCATCATCAAGTCAGCGATGAGGCAATTGAGAACTTGAAAAAAGCCGTTGCAGAGGCGTTGAAATTGTCAGAGGGCCGTGAAATCGGCGATGTGAAGACGGGATATGTGGTGATAGATAGTTAGGTAAAGGTATACGGAAACCGTTATTTTATTCTGAAAGTAATGCATTATATCAATATGAAAATATAATTATAGAATTATATATATGATCCAGGCTTTACAAAGGATTTTGCTGTGGAATCGTATATTGACATCGAAGATCATTATCAGTACCGATACATCGAATTATTAGTTTATTTTCTCTTGATATTCACACATAATATCAAATATTATATCCAACAAAACCAAATTCTACTATAATAACTATAGTTATTTCAAATAATCCACCCAGGCTGTACAAATTCTCTATTCTGCTCCCCTTTTCCAGGGATTTTTATCCCAAATAGGCAACTCCGCCGCCGCATCTCGACTCGGAAATTCTTTCCTTTATAAATTTCTCCAGCCTCCTTTATTAACATCACAAACCTTCAGTTCATCATCCAAAAAACAGTATGGAAAGAAAATGCGGTGGAGCTGAGCTTTATTGCGTATATCGGAATCATCTAAGCATGATTTCCGTTATTTTAGTGTCAGCTACTTATACGCGAATTTTGTCCAAACACCTCCTTTATCCAAGTCTCAGAGCGCTTGTTGAGAAGGAACCTATGTTATGCTCGAATGTGTTTCATTCCGATACTTCTGCGCCGATTTTCAATGTTCTTGAAGCGTTTGATTTAGAAAAAGTAGTGTTTTACCGTCCTGATATATCAAACATTCAACAACTCAACGACGAGCTCATTCCTGACACTATATTACCTTACGAAGTACACCATTTGCCGCTATGGAGATTATACGTGATCGGAGAACTTCAGACCGAATTGGTATGGGTATATGATCATTCTATAGCTGATGGAACGTCTGGAGTATTGTTCCATAAGAAGCTGCTAGCTGAGATCAACGCCTCATTGCAGACAAATTATACACACAATGTCCCCGAAAATCCTTATCTTATCAGTTGTGACTCAGGATCTCTTTGTCCGCGTATAGAAGATGTTTTTGACTTTGAGTCATCGCTTGGATATAGCTCAATGTCTGATAGAAGCAACTCATGGACTGGAGAATCTCCTGTAATGCCAATGCAATCTAGAACGTTATTTTTTGAATTTAGCGGCACAAAATCCAATCGCATTCTTCAGCATTGCCGAAAAAATCATTATACTGTGACTTCATTTTTCTATGCGGTTCTAATGAAATCGATAGCTTTGATATTCGTTCCTGAAGATACAAATGCTTCCAAGCTTCTCTTCACATGTGCTGTCAATGCCCGGAGATATGCAAAAGATTCAAAAATGTTAGAAACAATTGGCAATTGCGTTTTTATGTTTGATAAAGTATTTTCCTTGAACGACAAGAGTTTAGAGCTTAATACTATTGCATCTGATATGTTCCGTTCATTGAGAGCTGCAACAGATGATCCTACCGAGATCAAGCAAAATGTCAGTCTTCTACCTAAAATAGACGTCAAGCAATGTCTATTGGATATATATGCCTCTGGAAAACGAGCAGAATCTGCGGAAATTTCCAACCTTGGCTCCTTCGAGTTCGAGAGTCCCCAAGGTATTGGAATAGCTAAGCTAAATTTCACACAAGGTGTCAGTACACCTGGTGCATACGTGACGATGAATCTGATAGGAGTGAAAAACGGGAATTTGAGTGGATCTATTTCTATAGCACGAGATGATGCTGACAAGACTAAATGTACGGCCTTGAAGAAGAGAATTTTAGAGATGATAGAGGATATCATTAGAGAATGATAGGCTTTCTCGAAATTTTATATAAGAACGTGCGCAGAGGCTGAGCAGCAGGTTTAACTACATGCTTGATCTAGCAGCATCAATGACAACTCCAACAGTGGATTCTTCTTGTCCAACAACGAAACTACGAGCAGAAAACGCATCAATTCAAGCTTTAAATAGCATGAGAAGAAAGCTTTATAAATATCTGACAGAAACACAGCAATGCTTACAGCCGCCAAATTTCCGCTCAGATCTCCACGCTTATTTCCGCCCTATTTTCCGCTCGAATTTCCGCCATGTTTTCCGCCCGATTTCCCGCCTAAAATTCCGCCACTATGGCGGCCAATATACATAGTTTGCAGCATCTACATTGCAGTTCTCATCTGTAAAAACCAAAGCCAACAAATTTCAGCGTAGTTGGGACATCGCAAAACCACGCACAAGGCTGTGTGTGGTGTGTGGATGTGCGGTATGGGGTTCGGAGAAAACGCCGTCGATTCGGCGAACAACATATGGCATGGCAACTATTTCCGAGTGTTTCAAACAGGAAAGGATGTCGTCTGTTACCCGGTTGGAATGGCACGGTGAATACATTTTGCCAATTCCTTTATTATTATTCCTTTTTCCTTTTTATTTATTTGTTAAATATTATATTTCATCTTATTCTTTCTCAGATCTTGTCAATTTAGATCTTAGTTTTATTCATTAGCATAGTTCACCTGAGACGTACTGCAAATCTTCCACCGAATACCACAACAACCAATATGAATCTAAAATCATCAGTAAATAAAACAGAATTTTATAGATATACAATATGAAGCAAAGCATACATATGACGTTGGCTGCTTGGCTGAGGGCTAAACAATTGCGTACCTGAAAAAAAAGTCAACGCTAAAACAACAGCATATTCAGACATTATATAATTATATCCAGGGGCCCCTTATAAAACGATTTAGCGCCTAGAACCCAGCTCAAACTAGCTGCTGCTACTGTGAAAACCAGAAAAACCACAGCATAATTCATGTTAGCTGGAGTCACAGGCATAGCATATGGCATACAGAAGAGCACAGTAACGAATAGTACCCAGGCCAATGCATAGCAATTAATTGCCGTCGAAAATTTCCCCAGATGCCAAGGACCTCGTTGAAACAATTGAGGGTTCATGAGCTTGCCGATGACGGGAATTATCGCACACCAGTCGAGGGCAATGGCTGTAACATTGAAGATTGCATTCACAGTAGCAGCACTGCCGATGCCAATCAGGTTGATGCAAATGCAGAGAAAGGTAGCAAGTGCAACGGAATAAATAGGCGTTCCTGTTGTCTTGAAGATCTTCCCTAGGTACTTGGTAGCACCGGGGAACATGTTATCTTTGGCCTGGGCCCAGATACTCCAGCTGGCCGATTGCAGGACGGTCAAACCGACGAAATTCATGACTACAAACATGAAAATAGTGTAGGCTATTCCCCCGCCTTTTCCGAGGGAGTTGTAGTAAATGGCCGACACAGGCAAGGTCTGGTCCATAATATCCTGTGGATTCTTCATACAGAACGCAAGCACAATATTGTACAGGAACCCAAGAACATATGTGGTGAACATGCCCGCGGATATTGCCCAAGGAGCACTGATCTCAGGCTTCTGGAGCGAGTCAGCCAGGTGAGCAGTGCCGTCGTACAGAGTCATGGACCAGGAAACACTGATAAACCCGAAGATGAACGACCATCCCTGCGGCGTCCAGCCTGAGTTGGTCTCTACGTGAGTAAACACGTATTTGGCGTCGTGTCGTGGCTCAGTCTTGACCAGCAGAGCAATGGCTCCAGAGATGAGGGCACAGAAGTGGAATATCGTGTACACTCGGTGGCATTTCTCCACGTATCTGGTAGGAAAACAGTTGATGCATCCATGGACAAATATCATAGCTGCGACGACTCCGACTGTCTGGGCAGCAGTCGGGATGTACCTGAAATCAGTGGCCATTGATACTGCCGACAGCAGCATCTCAGCACCACCGTACTCGCTGGAAGCGGTGATTGCCAGGTTTCCAAGAAACGACAGCCAGCCGTCGATCCAGCACATGAACGGGGCCATTTTCCGAGGAAATACATGGTAACAGGCGTGATAAGTTCCACCAGAGCTCGGGTACGCACTCACGAGCTCGGCCACGGAAAAAGCAATAGCCAAGCAGCCAACACCGGCCACGAACCAGGACCATACAATAGAAGGAGCGCCTCCAGCTAGCAGTGGGTAGACGAAACTGGTACCGATGGTGGAAAAGAGCCCGGAGATCGAGACGGCAAACGAGTAAGCTGAGAAGAGCGTATACGGTCGGTCGAGGCTTTGTACGTCCTGGAAGTCTGCAGACTCGATATCGGATTTTGCGTCGTTTTTGGCATATGCATTTTTGTCGTATGCATTCTGGCCGTATGCTTCCTGTTCTTTAGCATCCATTATGCTCACTCTTCTCACCTCACAACTTAAGACATCTCTCGCAACAATGCGGTTTTTTTATTTTTTATCACATTTCACATCCTTCTCAGCTTCTCTCTGTGTAATTCGGCCCGCGCGCAGCTATACGCGAGAGATAAGCCCTGCCTATCATTTCCGTATTGGCCCGCACTAGCCGAAAAAGTAAATATACTCAGCGACGTTTTAAGTAACAACATTTTGCTAAATTCTGTTTTAGGTAATTTATGCTATTTTGAGAATATAGCGCTGATAGGATTTAAGGCTTTTTTATTTGTGGATAGATTTTCATATCTGAGTACTTTTGTTTTAATATTTCCGCATATTTCCTAATTAGGGTTATTCAGATTGCCAAAAATACGCGTAAATTCAGTTCATTCATTATTTGATTTTTAGGAATTTTACCAGACTTTCAACAAGAAATATCAGGCTCGGTCAGAGGTACCGACTTCATAGGTAATACCAGTCCAAATATACCTTCATTTCATAAGAAACCACCTCGCCCTCCTAACACTTATCCCATATAAGTACCCGCAACGGCGTCGGAGCATAGCCACTGCATGGATTGTTCAGCTGCGGACAGTTCGAAATCAGCACAATAACGTCCATTTCCGCGACCATTTCCACGTACTTTCCCGGCCCCGATATACCGTCGGCGAAATCCAGCTCTCCCTGAGGTGTAGCAGGAACATTCATGAAGAAGTTGATATTATGCGCAATGTCTCGCTTCGTGATACCAAACTCTGGGTTCTTCGCACAGCAGAGCATCCAGTTATCTCGGCATGAATGCATATGTCGACGCTCCAAACTGTACCGAACAGTGTTACTTTCACTTGCACATGCACCTCCCAAAGTATCGTGCCGAGTGCACGTATCGGCTGTGATTTTAACCAGAGTATTGCCGTAGTTAGATACCAAATCAGTGCCTGTACTGAGGTAAATGTTCTGCTGCTTGCGAACAGTGTCGATGGCCGAGTAGTGCTCAGACGTATCGTGAGCATTGAAGAACAAGGTATCGGCAGCCTCGTTTCCTTCCACATCAACAATACGAACAGTCTGGCCCTTTTTAGCCACTGCAATGTAATGATCGCCAGCATCCACAAGCTTAGAATCGACTGCATTGCCTTCCAGCAACGAGCTTTCAACGATCTTGCTTGCCTTGACATTGCCATAGTAAGCCTCATCTTTGGCGGCACTCTTGATTTCCGCTACCATGGAATTGAGAACGGTGTTTGCAAAATAGACATCTGCTTCAGGAACTCCAAGGTAATACAGCCGGTTGTTCTCGTAGCCACGAGCAGCCTCAGGCGAGCTGAGCACACAAATGTCATTGCTCTTGATGGGATCAGCCACGCCCAGCTCGATGTCCACGCCCCGGAACGGATATTCCTCGCTTGGATCCAGGGGATGCGGGCATGTATTGAGAACAACCAGCGTATCCATTTCAAAGCGAAGCTTGACCTTATCGCCCTTTTTCGCATGACCAGACACAAATGTCATGTTCCCTTCGTCATCTGTCGTCACTTTGGAGAAGAGCGACAGATTGGCTGGCAGATCTCGGGCATTGAGGCCCCATTTGGTCAGTTCAATGAGAAAACTGTCCAGCCCCGTTTGAGTACGCGCATTCCTCACGCTCTGAAACGACGTCTCCTGCCATTTCTTGCTCACCATGTCCTGTTTGGTCAAGGTCCCGCCAATACTGTCATGCCAGCCTAGATCATCGTCCACAATCGAGGCAAATACACGGCCCATATCACTGAAGAGACAGTGGCCTTTGGTAAGTTTCAACGTATGCTGACATTTCAGCGTATCCGGCAAATTCAGACGTTCCAGAGAATTCTCCGGATTGAAAAACACTATTCCAACGTTGGCATTGTTCTCCTGCGCCGTCAACGTCAGCGTGGTTCCACGACGGACCCTCAAAGACCAGTGTTTTCCACCATCCAGCGACGTCTTGTAACTGTGAGAAGTAGACATGATAATTCGCTCGTTTGCTTTCTCTTGCGCCGACTTTGGGCATTATAAGGCGACATTTTTCGGTACGGGGTTGCCTGTTTGGGATCCACAGGTACGCCGCCAATGATACAGCTGCAAGGCCGCATCGGCATCAAAAAACCTCCGAAAAAAAAGAAAAAAATCGAGGCGGCTGTACCTTTGCAAAACATCACATTTCCAGCCTATAGGCACCTTTGCCAGTGAAAATCGCCAGACTTCTCGGTCTCCGAATGCGCCGAAATTTGCTTTTGGCAAACCTTATCTAAGGGTAAGGAACCCAGCGACTTTAGTGAAAGCACCACGGGCCTCGCCGGCGCTAGCGAGCTCAAGTTTTCAGATCCGGCAGGATGAGTAATAAAGCTGAGAATGTCTTATCATGCGACCTTTTTTTGATCTGAAAAAAAAAGGAATAGTTGATCAGCATGTTTTCCAAGGTCCTCATTGCCAATCGCGGCGTCATCGTCGTGAGAATTCTCCGAACGCTAAAAAAACTCGGCATCAAGTCAGTTGTCATCTATGCCGAAGCTGACAGCGAGCAGCCGTATCTTCGTGAAGCAGACGAGTCCTACGCGTTGGGCGACGGGCCCACCAGCACCACGTACCTGAACGCAGAACTTATTCTGAATATCGCGAAAACAAGTGGATCAGACGCAATTCACCCTGGATACGGCTTTCTGTCTGAAAACGCCGACTTCATCGAAGCCTGCACTGAACGAGGACTGGCATGGCTCGGCCCAACAGCAGATCAGGTCCGCCAGTTCGGCTACAAACATAAAGCTCGTGAACTGGCCGCCGAAGCCAAAGTCCCGCTGGTTCCAGGCACAAACCTGCTGTCTGGGTTCGATGAGGCTCGCGACGAGGCGTCCAGGATCGCCTACCCGGTGATCCTGAAATCCACCGCTGGGGGAGGCGGGATCGGCATGCACGTCTGTGAAAACGAAGCTGCTTTGGAGGCTTCTTTCGAGTCGGTCCAGCAGCTCAGTCGCCGTAACTTCGGCGACGGCAGTGTGTACCTAGAGGCATATGTGTCCAACGCACGCCATATCGAGGTCCAGATTTTCGGCGACGGACATGGAAATGTCATTGCGATCGGCGAACGCGACTGTTCAACTCAGCGACGTAATCAGAAGATCCTCGAGGAGTGTCCTGCGCCAGATATCTCAGAGAAAACACGCACTGACCTGCACAACACTGCTGTTCAACTCGGCAAACTTGTGCATTACCGCAGCGCAGGAACAGTAGAGTTCATCTACGATATCCAACGTGAGAAGTTCTACTTCCTGGAGATGAATACCCGTTTGCAGGTCGAGCACGGAGTCACCGAGCTGGTCTGGAATATCGACATTGTCGAATGGATGATCAAGCTGGGCTCTCAGGACCTTCCTGACCTCGCGGAGCTTGCTACCACCCTGAAACCTCGAGGATGTGCCGTTCAAGCTCGACTATATGCCGAAGATCCCTTGCATGACTTCCGGCCAAGCTCAGGTCTGCTGAGCGAAGTCTCATTGGTCCCCACTGCACCAGGAACCCGAGTCGACACTACCATCGAGACAGGGAGCGAGGTTTCAGCTCTGTTTGATCCCATGCTGGCCAAGTTCATCAGGTGGGGCGAGACTCGAACAGAAGCAGTTACGGGACTTGCTGACATGCTGCAGAACTCCACCATTTACGGCATTATCACCAACAAGGAATGGCTCGTTAGCATTCTGTCTGATGACCGGTTCGCCAATGCGAAGGTTTCTACTCGCTGGCTCAACGACCTGGAATGGTCGCCTTCGCTGGCCTGCGAGATCCTCAAGCCAGGCACATTGACGACCATTCAGGACTTTCCCGGTCGACAAAGGTACTGGGATGTCGGTGTTCCTCCTTCCGGTCCATTTGATGACTGGTCGTTCCAGCTAGGCAACCGGTTCCTAGGCAATGGAGACTCAGCTCCTGGGCTAGAAATCACCGTCAGCGGGCCTACCATCAAGTTCTTTGATAGTGCAAGTATCATTGTGACAGGAGCACCGGTGTCGATACAGATCAGTGATGCTTCCAAGTCTGAAAAACGAGTCGTTCAGCCATGGCAGATCGCCAAAGTCCACAAAGGCGACATCCTGGAGATCGGCAAGGTCACAGAAGGCCGAGGCATGCGTGCCTATCTGCTGATCGAAGAAGGCTTCAACTGCCCTGCATACCTCGGGTCTCGAAGCACCTTTACGCTGGGCCAGTTTGGTGGGCATTCTGGAAGATCCCTCAGATCTGGAGACCGTCTCCTGTTGAACAAGCCAAGAGCGAACAAAGCCCGAGACGGCGACACCACTACCGACGGCGACAGGATTACCACTGCAGACGAGATTGCAACCATCTCCAATACATGGGAGCTCAGAGTTCTGTATGGTCCACAAGGCATGCCGGACTTCTTTCTCGAAGAAGATATCACCATGTTCTTCAACCATGAATGGGAAGTCCACTATAACTCCAGCCGAACAGGAATCCGGCTCATCGGTCCTCGTCCTAATTGGGCTCGTGCAGACGGCGGGGAAGCAGGTTTGCATCCCTCAAACTTGCATGACAATGCGTATGCTTTCGGTGCAGTTGATTTCACAGGCGATATGCCCATCATACTGGGTCCAGATGGGCCGTCGTTAGGTGGATTTGTCTGCCCTGCCGTCGTCATCAGATGCGATCGATGGAAGATCGGCCAGCTTGCTCCTGGAAATAAGGTCAAGTTTATCCCGGTAAGTTACGAGACGGCTCGTAAACTGGAGGATGAACGACTGAACATCCTCGATACTCTTCGCATTCCCGATACTCCTCAGAGCAATAAAAGTATCTCAGAAGTACAAGTTGTTCCCGAGCTCGGTTCTCCGATCGTCAGAACTGTCGCCGCTGAAGATAACGACGGTGTTGGTATAGTGTATCGGCGTGCAGGCGATGACTTCCTGCTGATAGAGTTCGGAAAGATGGAACTCGACATTTCCCTGAGGTTTCGCGCACATGTCTGGATGCTGTGGCTACAGAAACGAGAGATGAGCTCCATCATTGACTTAACGCCAGGAATCAGATCGTTGCAGGTTCACTACAATCCCTCAGACTTGTCGCTTGATAATCTCATGGAACTGTTGCTTCAGGCAGAGAAAGATCTCATAAAAGTAGAAGACCTGGTGCTGGAAACGCAGGAAATCTCGCTTCCCTTGTCGTGGGACGACGAGGTCTGCCAGAAAGCCATCGATCATTACCAGAAGAGCGTGCGTCCAAATGCGCCGTGGTGTCCAAGCAATCTCGAGTTCATTCGCCGAATAAATGGACTGAATTCCATTGAGGAAATCTGCGATATTGTTTTCAACGCCAGCTACTTGGTTATGGGCCTTGGAGATGTCTATCTGGGTGCTCCAGTAGCTACTCCGTTAGATCCCTGTCAAAGACTGGTAACAACCAAGTATAACCCAGCGCGAACTTGGACAGCTGAAAATTCAGTAGGCATAGGAGGTGCCTACCTGTGCGTTTATGGCATGGAGGGTCCTGGCGGCTACCAATTTGTCGGTCGAACACTGCAAATGTGGAATCGATACCGAAAAACGGAATCTTTCGAGAAACCATGGCTACTTCGCTTCTTCCAGCAGCTGAAGTTTTATCCTGTAAGCCATGATGAGCTTATGCAAATTCGAAAAGACTTTCCTCTTGGCAGATTTGCTCTCAAGTCAAAGCCAATCAAGTTCCGACTGGCCGATTATCTCGAGAGCTTGAAGTCTCAGCAAGACAAGATTACCAAGTTCCGCAAACATCGCGAAATAGCATTCCAGGAGGAGATCGCAATGTGGCGTGAAAAGGGGCTCTTCACGTTTGAAGATGACGATTCTCAGGGATCTTCTGCTTCCGATACTATCTCAGATCTAGCGACGGGAGAAGCAGGCATCGACACCACTGTTGCAGGCAGTGTATGGAAGATTCTCGTCAAAGAGGGAGATGAAGTGAAACCAGAGCAATCGGTGGCCGTGATAGAGTCCATGAAAATGGAATTTGCCGTTGTAGCCGATAGTGCAGGTGTAGTTTCTCGTGTGATAGTCAAGGAGAAGGATACCGTGACAGCAGGCCAGCTTGTAGTTATAATCAGATAGTGAGAAATTTTCAGGAGTATTTAGAGATCCTTGAGAATTTTAGAAGTTCTGTAAAAATGTTTAGATGAAAAAAAGTGCTTCTTTAGACCCTTGTTAACCATGTGTAGTGCAAGACGTTAGAATTGTTTGAATTAACAGAAATTATGCTGGCCGAGTGGTAGATTGACCGGGTAATGGCAATTAATTGCTGATAATTTTCCAAGAATTGATTGAATTTTCCTGGATTTATTTGCAGTTTTCCATGATTTATTCGTATTTCTGGCGCCGGCGCTAGCCCGATAAAGCGGAATTAATAGACTTGCGGGTGATTCTGGAAACTCTAAGGGCAAATATAATAGAGAAGCTAACGAGATAAATGAAAATAAAGTCATAAAAATCTCACAAAAAATAACGTTTGCTTGTTGTTATTTAAGTTTAAGATGGTAAATTAGATCGATAATCGATAATAGTCAAACTTCCGGGTAAAATCAGTGATTACCTGATTGGGAAAGAGTTGCCTAATTGGGAATATCTAACAATCAGCAGAGCAAAAGAGATCTTCAGCGCTACTAAATTGACTGATAAAGAGTACCGACCTGAATATTCAATAAAGACCTATAAAACAAAACAGAAACTATACTAATGCTTTTGCCGAACTTGCATTCGTCGAGATATACAATCTCGCTTCCGGGTAACACCAGATACGACAACTATTTCCGAGATCTGGAAACTTCTCCGCATTCGATTGGAAGAAAGAGACGAGATATCTTAGTGATATAACTCGATAGAGCTGAAAATCAAGTAGATAGTGTACGTTAACCCGAAAATAACGCCCTGATTTATGTTCTCTCTTCATAACAGTTCTATCTTCTGTCGATCTCCATCGTCATCATCATTCTCCGATCATCCTGATAACCACAATGCAAGTCATTCTCATATCACATCCCCTCAAATCCCTTATCCCCTCTTATCTTATCCTATCCCCACTTGATTTGCTCCTTTCCTTATCAATCTCAACTCAGGGGTAACGACCTCGGGAGTAACCAATTGCGCTCCAGGATAAGAAACTATTTCCGAGCTTATCTTTTTCGAAACTTATATCAACCTCGAGCCTGAATGAATTCATGACAATACCGAAGAAGATATCCAGAGGTCTGAGGTTCCAAATAAAAGAATACTGACTTTGATAGCAGTATTTTAGCAAGAATTGGCTCGGGATTTGATCAGATCAAGCCATTTGTTGAAATTTCAACTCAAATCTCTTCGTATAACTGGAATTCGCTGTTTCTCTCTCTGATTTCAGCATGCCTTCTCAGGAAAAAGAACGAATTTCTGGAGAAGTCCACGAGGTTCAGGAGGGTTCTGTCATGGATACCTCCAACCTGTATGAGCTCGATGATCTGGCTTTAACCAAGAAAATTCACCTGGTAAACGAAGCCATGAACGAGATCGGCTTTACACGCTACCATCTGAAGCTTTTCTGCCTGAACGGCATGGGTTATGCGGCGGATTCTCTGCTCACGCTCATGCACTCAGTGTGCCAGGCCCAAATCAACAAGGAATTCAACCAGAGCTTCTCGTGGGTCGTCACCGCCGACTACATTGGCCTGTTTGCCGGCGCGATCTTCTGGGGCTTCATTTCCGACATCATCGGCCGCCGCCTGGCCTTCCATACCACACTTTTCATCACGGGGATCTTCGCCTGTGCAACGGCCGGCGGACTCACTTACCCAGCAGTGTGTGTGCTCGGGTCGCTTTCCTATTTCGGCGCCGGCGGCAATCTCGTGCTTGATTCAGTGACGTTTCTCGAGTTTCTCCCCTCAGACAAGCAGTGGATGGTCACCTGTATGGCCTTCTGGTGGGGCCTGGGCCAGCTGATCCCCACAGGAGCCGGCTACGGGCTCATTCCTTCCCATGGATGCGAGACAGCACAGGGCTGCACGCGCGCAGACAACATGGGATGGCGCTATGTTTACATCATCAGCGGCGGGTCGGTGCTGGTGGCTGCATTGTGCCGAATCTTCGTCATCCGCATGTTCGAGACCCCGAAACACGACCTTGCGAGCGGACATGACGAGCGGGTGGTTGAAACGCTGAACAAAATAGCAGCTTCCAGTGGCCGCAGCAATCCTCTGACGCTCGAGGCGCTGAAGTCGTGCGGCACAGTCAAGCACGATACGTCGAACGAGTCGTTTGTGCAGCTCATCAGCCCGGTCAATGCCCTGCGAGAATTCGGCCAGAACGCGCGGGGTCTTTTTGCTACCACGAAAATGACCATCTCCATGATCCTCAATATGATCTCCTGGGCGCTCACAGGGCTCTGTTTCTCGCTGTTCTCGTCGTATTTGCCGACATTCCTTCAGACCCGGGGTGCCAAGCTTGGAAACGGCTCTCTCAAGGAAACTTTCCGAGACAACCTCATAGTGACGACCGGTGCAATAGTAGGCCCGTTACTAGCGACTCCGCTGGCCATTTACTGGACCAGAAAAGGCACGCTGGCCGTGGGATCAGCCCTCACAATGACCTTCATGTTCGCCTACACGTCCGTCAAGACGGAATCGGCCAACTTAGGCTTCAATTGGGCCTCCAACACGTTCCTCAACATGTACTATGGCACTCTGTACGCATATACTCCGGAAGTGATGCCGTCCAGTCGTAGGTCCACTGGGAACGGGCTCTGTGTGAGCTGTGGCCGTATCATGAGTGCCATAGCACCGGTCATAGCGTACTATGGCAACACGGCGACGTCGGTGCCGATATATGTGATGGCAGCGTGTTTCGGCGTGCTGGCCTTGATCTCGCTGGCGTTTCCGTTCGAGCTCAAGGGCAGAAACTCGATGTGAGTTGAATAGTGGGTAGGTTTGAGTCGTACTTTTTGTTGATTTCAGTACTTTCGCAGTACTTTCCCTTGATTCGCAGTACTTTTCGCCGACTCGTAGTACCTTCCAGTCCAGGTGAAACTCTCCAATCCGAGTCATCTCACACATACGGCACGTAGTCCAGGATCTCCGACTGCCCGTTCCAGATGCTCTCCACGTATCTCCACGACTGTTCCAGCGACTGCGCGCCCATTTTGACCAATCGCCTCAGATAAAACTCCACCTTGAGTCGATCCAATCGTTCTATGCAGCAAGTTCCGCAGATAACCAGCGTGGAATGCACAGTAAAGAGCCGAATGTCGTTCCAGAGAGGATGAGTATTCGATTCGATCTCCGAATCAACGTCAAATCCTTCCGTAGTGAAATCTATCACCTTGAAGAAATGACATGCTTCCAGCATTTCGCTCACGAGGTTCTGAACGGCCGGAGACGACCGAGGCTGGCTGATGAAATGCTTGTCGGTCAACACCCGCAGAAACAACGCCTGGACATGCAATTTATGCGAAATATCAAACCAGGAGATTGTCGTGCCATCCAGCTCGGCATGTGCAGCTGGAGGCAGTGTGAAACCACATAAACTCTTGCGATGATAAGGATTGTCAGGCTCGATGATGCCGTCCTTCGCAACAAAGCAGGACTCGTTAGACGCATGAATGAGATTCATGAGTCTCAGCAGGTCTTCCGTAGATGCACAGCGAGCGTTAGAATTTTTGATTTTCAGCGAGATTTTGGCAAATTCTGCAAACATCTTCACGGTAGCTGACGTATAGCCCAGGAAAACGTTGTATCCACCAGGCATGACCAGGCCCAGCTTCATTGCATGCTCAATGTCCTTAGGATCAAGAACCCAAGATAGAACTTCGTCCAGTTCGTCCATTGAGCTG
The DNA here is from genome assembly GCA_030568895.1 of Casaregolazyma suthepensis. NCBI lineage: Eukaryota > Fungi > Ascomycota > Dipodascomycetes > Dipodascales > Trichomonascaceae > Casaregolazyma > Casaregolazyma suthepensis. The sequence continues at coordinate 65,417 of JAJMJB010000044.1, forward strand.
ATAATTCCTCCCAGAGGGTTCCCAGTGACGGCTAGTAGTTCAAACGATACAAACCACGTCGCCGACAGCACGATCGCCGGGCTTCTTTTCCGGTAATTATTGACGTATTTCCGGAACAGAAGATTGGCTCCTCTGAGGTGTGCTCGCCATTCGCCGTTGACCACAGAAACGGAATCGGCGACCAGAACAAGCACGGTGAGGATCAAGGGCTCGATGAAATCCGCTACAGAGTCGTAGATTTCAAACACCTGAGTCATTCCATTCAGCGACTGCGTCAAGTAGTATCTTCTCAAGTTCTCGTCTTCGCTGGTTTTGTGAATGAAGTGCTCGTAGCGGGCCGTTGAGGCCAGTATGGCATTCAGCAGAAACGGATGTCTCATTGCATGGGCCATTAGGGTGTTATTGCACACGCTTCGGGGCCCGTTAGATAGCGGCATGAGCCAAAGAGAGTACTTTTCGTAAAATAGCCTCAGATAGTTCTTTTTTCCCGTTCCATCGAAGCGCGAAAGCAGCTCCTCGATCTGCCCGTCCTCGTCCAGCTGGCCCGGGCTTCCAAGGATCAAATCCAGATCGGCCTGGGGAATTTCATAGTCGGGAATGATAGAGTCCGACAGGAAATCCTCGAGATCAAAGGCCATCATGTCGTTGAGATCATGGGCTAGGAGCGAGGCGTCTTTGAAGAGAATCTGGTCCAGATCAGCCGTCCCGAAGCCCTCGAAATCACCGAAATCGCCTTCCACGTCATTTTCCGTTCTTATTTCCGGCGTTCTCTCGCTGGTGCCGTGCTGAGCAGGAAATATATGGATATAATCGCCCAGATCTTCCGGCGCTTCATCTGATAACGACGCCGAGATAGGAGATGCAGCAAAGACCTCTCCTCGATATACTACGGTTCTATTTTCGCTGAATTTCGCAATTTGACTATATGAGCATTGTTTCTTGGACTTTGTGCACCGAACACAGGTCGGTTTGGATTCGTCGCACTGGCGGTTAGAGCAGGATAAATAAGCGTGGGATTTTGCTTACCTTGAGTTTGCGTTTTTTACATTCAGTGCAGCCGGTAGAGCTGTATTTCTTACGTTTGGAGGGTTTACGTGTGGAGTGTGAGGGCATGGGAGTGGATGGTAAGAAGGGAAGAAGAGATGGTGGGTTGGTGGGGAAATTGAAAAAATTTGGGAAAATTAGATGATGAAATGTGGGGTTCAGGTGATGAAAATAGTGCGAAATTTAGCATTCAGGGGCGTTCTGCTGATTTACTGGGGATTTACGTAGTTCTGTGTAGTTGTGCTGTATAACTCTACTTACAGCCAATTGGGCCCTAATTTCAAGTTTAAAACACCGTAAGAGCAATAAATACACTCTTAAAATTCCCATTTTCCTGAAATCCGCTGGTTCTTCTGTTAGGCGCACTCAAAAGTTTTACCAATACTCTGGGCTCAAACAACCTCCCGACTATCTCTCCTCCTGTTGGCCTACGCCGCCTGTGTCGGATCCCCCAGGGCGGCCGCCGGCTCGTACTCCCCAAAGTCATACTCCACATCGTAATCCTCCTCATCCTCCTCTCCCTCCGACATCTCCACGTCCTGGATATGCTCTCCGTCGTCCTCTTCCTCCGCCGTAAACCCGTAATCCTCCTTGCTGATCTTCTTCCAAGCAGCAATAGTCTGTCGACGAGTCAGGTAGAAAGGCAATTTCGACAGAGGAACACATCCATTCTCAGTAACTTCCACTGTCTGGCCCAGAGAGCTGGCCGTATCTGTAGCCTTGTCCATGAGAATAATATGGATGAAGAACACCATACCCTTTCTAGCAATGACATCCTGACCCTTCACAAACATCGGATAATCCATCCAGGTCGGCGAAAAAGTCGCTCCTAGACTGTAACCACAAGAATTGAATCGCTGGTCTCGGAAACCGTTCTCGTCGGCCACTCGAGCATACGCCTCAAAAACGTCGCCAATTGGTTTGCCAGGCTTCAGAGCCTCCAAGCAGGCAGCCATCTGCAACTTGTTCACCTCGTGCATCTTCCTAGCTAGGGCCGTGATGCCTCCTATGGGAATAGTTCGCATCAGGCACGCATGGTAGTGCTTATATGCAGCCGCATGCTCCAGCGTCAACTGGCGATCGATAGGATCTTTTCCAGTAGAATATCGCGTCAGAACAGCCTTGTTTCCCGACACCAGGATGTTCTCGTTGGCCGGATCGTCTCCTCCGCCTTCATACACGGTTCCGATGAGTTCACGCCACAGATCGCCCTCGTAAGCGCCGGGCTTTGCAAGCTTGAGCGTTCGCACCAGCGAAAAGTCCGCCAGATATGCGGCTTTGCGGACTTTGCGCATCTCCGCCTCGGACTTGACGATGCGCAGCTCTCGGGTGAACAGATTGGTCTCGTCGACCAGAGTGCAAATTCCGGCGACTGCCTCCTCAAGCAGCTTTCCAATTCGATGTGTCAGAGAGCATGAGTCGGGTTCATAGCCAATTCGCTTGTTTGGGGAGTCAATTCCGAAGTCCCTGAGCACTTTCGGAACCAGCGACACGGGGTTGCTTGTAGCCTCGTCTGAGCGGATCAGAATGTCCTTCTGGCTTAAAATCGACGTATATAGCGCCTGTCTGAGGTCCGGGATCCGGGTAATGAGTTTCATTTGGCCGTCCTTGTGGAAATAAAGCGCCTGGAAGAAGACGTAGCCGAAGGTGTCGAAGCCCGTGAAGTAGTACAACGACTCCTGCTTGGTCATGAGAAAGCCATCGAGATTCTCCTGCTGCATGAGCTCGAGAGCTTTATCACGCCTTTGCTTGAGTTCCTTTTCGGAGAAGTGCAGGGCTTTCTTGAACGGTTGAGCTTTCTTGAGCGGTTGAGTTTCGACAGAGACGGTCATACTGCGCAATTGAGCGATATCCAGGGAGATCGAGGGTCCTTTATATATTGCAGGATCATGCTAGATGATCGGAATTGGTAATATTCAGGGAAATAAGTTCCGAAGCGATAAGATAAGGGTCACGTGACGGGCTCGGAATTAGTTGCCCATTGTAGAGATTCGCCGATTTCGGCCAATTAGTCTGTATTTCAGCAAATAAACAAAAATAAACTGCATACGCTTATCATCATCCTATCATAACCATATAGTCATCAAAAAAGAGCAACCCTTCCTCACTACCCTTACCCTCCCTTTTGTTCTCCACCGTTTCGCTTAAAACCCACTTAACCGCCCAACTTCTCTCCCTCCTACCATCCACTTCCACTCCCCCTCGTATTTCCCACCATGTCTGTAACTCTCACTTCTTCCTCTGGCAGTCCAATTGCTCTTAAAACCGGCTTATTTATAAACAATAAGTTCGTTCCATCCAGCAACGGCTCCACTTTGACCACTCCAAACCCCACCACCGGCAAGCCATTGGCCACTATAAGTGTAGCAAGTGCCCAAGACGTTGATCTGGCTGTTTCGGCTGCTCGAGAAGCCTTCAGAACCTCGTGGGGCAAGAAAAGCACGCCGGATCAACGCCGAGACCTGCTGAACAAGTTCGCCGACCTGATCGAGAAAAACCTCCAAGTTCTTGCAGAAATCGAAAGTCTCGACAATGGCAAGCCCATCTGGATGGCCCGAGACGTCGATATTCAAGATAGTATTGGCTGTTTGAGATATTACGCCGGGTTGGCCGACAAGATCGAGGGAAAGACCATTGAGCAGCAGGAGGGCGTCAAGATCGCATTTACCCGTCTTGAGCCCATTGGCGTCTGCGGCCAGATCATCCCCTGGAACTACCCGATTCAGATGTTTATCTGGAAAGTCGCGCCTGCTCTGGCGGCCGGCAACACCGTGGTCATCAAGCCGGCCGAGCAGACGCCATTGAGCGCTCTTCTTCTGGCGGAATTGGCCGCCGAGGCGGGGTTTCCCCCCGGTGTGCTCAATGTGATCAATGGAACTGGAAAAATCACCGGGCAGGCGATTTCAAGTCATCTGGACATCGATAAGGTGGCCTTCACCGGCTCTTCGGCCACTGGGCGGCTTATTATGGAGTCTGCAGCCAAAAGCAACCTGAAAAAAGTCACTTTGGAGCTCGGCGGAAAATCTCCGGCCGTGGTGTTTGCCAATGCCGACATTGAGCAGGCCGTTAACTGGGTTTGCATGGGCATTCTCTTCAACCATGGCCAAGACTGCTGCGCAAGCTCTCGTTTATTTGTTCAAGACACTATAAAGGACGAGTTTCTTGCACGGTTGAAACACAACTTCGAAACTCTGGCCATTGGCGATCCTGCGAACCCAAAAACCTACATGGGAGCCCTGGTGTCCAAGCAGCAGCAGGACAAAGTCAAGTCGTACATTCAGTACGGCATTGAAGACGGAGCTACTCTGGTGACTGGAGGAACTACTGAGCGTCTGGACAAAATACTCCCTGCCGACTTCAAGGACGGCTTTTTCGTTCCGCCTACGATCTTTGCTGACTGCGACAAGAACATGAGAATCGTCAGGGAGGAGATCTTCGGGCCTGTTCTCAGCGTTCAGACGTTCAGCACCGAGGAAGAGGCAATCCAGAAGGCCAATGACACCACATATGGACTGGGTGCTGGCGTGTTCTCGTCAGATGCTTCTCAGTGTATGCGAATGGTGCATGCTTTGGAGGCTGGAACAGTGTGGTGCAATCATTACATGGCATTGAGCAATGCGGTGCCTTTTGGAGGCATGAAACAGTCGGGATTTGGCCGGGAACTGGGATATGACGGGCTGAAGGAGTACACGCAGACGAAAGCTGTGCACTGGAACTACGGGGAGAAGTTGTCGTGGCCGTTTGACGGGACGGCGTAGGCGGGGATACGTTCCGGGACTCGCAGTTGATAGAGAGTCTGACGAAGAGCCTAGCCGAGACTTCATTGAGAAGCCTGCCGAGAACCTGCCTAGAACCTAGCCGTTCATTGTCGTTGACTGACTCAGCGCCAAGACGAGCCTTCACAACAAGGGCATGTTTTGTCAAGGAAGATACAATGCCTCTTCCGCATTGAATAATCCTGCTAAACACACCCCACAACTTAAAATGCCGAAAATAATCCTATAATGCTGTTTTTCACACTCCTCTAATTTTTCCGTTATCACGTGACCCCTCCCCCAGATCTCCCGCATCTCCGCTTTTCAAACTTAACTTCTTACATCCACCTTCATAAAACACCACCCAACCCATTAGTCGTAGTGTTCTCTCGATCCCCCCGATCACCCCCACGTCCCAGACATTTCTATATATAATTATCTATTCTCTGATTATAATTGAGCTCGAAATCAGCCGTTCCAAATGCGAGCGCCGCAAGTATTCATCATTCGACATGGGTAATTATCAACACCAGACCCGTATATATTCGATGCTAATTGGTCTATAGTGAAACCGCATGGTCGTTATCGGGCCAATACACCTCCGTGACCGATTTGCCGCTGACCGCCAACGGAGAAAAGCGCATTCTTGCGACCGGCAAGGCATTGATCGGCCAGGATCGGCTTATTATACCAGAAAACGTAAAACTGGCGTTCATATCGCCGCGCCAGAGAGCCCAGCGAACCTACGAGCTGCTTACCAAAGAGTCCAAGTTTTCCAATGCAGTTGCAAAAACAGTATGTATAATTATAGGTATAGTTTTTTCTATGGCAGTCTAACGCCCCAGACAAATGACATCCGCGAGTGGGATTACGGCCTTTACGAGGGCCTCAGGACGCCGGAGATCAGAAAACTCCGCGCCGAGCACGGCCTGTCGTCGGATACATGGACAATCTGGTCCGACGGCTGCGAAGACGGCGAAGATCCCCAGCAAATAGAACAACGACTCGACCGGCTCATTGAAGAAATAGTCCAGCTTCACAAGCATGCCATTGAGTCGGGCAATCCCGAGAAATCAGACGTAGTTATAGTTGCTCACGGCCACATTCTGCGGGCCTTCTGCCTGCGGTGGGTCAAGGGCAACATCTGTGACAATCCCTCTTTCATTCTAGAAGCCGGCGGTGTAGGCGTGCTTAGTTATGAGCACATGAACACGCAGGAGCCGGCCATTTGTCTTGGTGGAGCATTCAAGGTGCCCGGAGAGTAATAAGTAAGTAATGCGAAGTAGAGGCACAGCAGAGTGTGCGGTATGCTGTGAATTATTCTGTAATGTCTGCCGGTTTGGTGTATGCGGCGTTGGGTGCGGCGTTGGCTCTGCCCTTTAACGTATAGTCCATCCTGGCTTATAGTCCTTCCGGCTAGTCTTTCGACTGTAGTCTAATCCGTTCTGACTAGTCTTTCGACTGCAGTCTTTATCCGTCCTGACTGGTCCTTCCTGACTGTCTTTATCCGTCCTGACCCATGCGTTATCATAGAATAAATAGTGCCGCGACGAGCTGTTCGCCCTACGAACTGTTAGCCCTATGAGCCGTTGTCGCCCTACGAGCTATTGTTCGTATTCCCCGTCGTCTTCCTCAACTGCTGAAGAACGCTCGTCTGCTCCAACGATAAGCTGCGTCCTATAATCGAGTTGCCCAGTTTCGACTTGGGGCTGTAGGAGGACGGCGGCTCGGGAATGCCACTGTTGAATGAAAACGACGTGTAATGAGCATTTTCGGCATCTGGTTTGCTCAGTAAAGGCGAGTTTTCATCGGCCGCTTGATCATGGCTCATGACATATGATGATAGATGGCTGTGGTCTCTAGAATGATAGGAGTGTCTAGTAGGACTGACCTGGGACTCCTCGTCGGCGACATTGGAAGCCACCGTGTTTGCCAGAGCCTCGATCTCGTCGGCCTGTCTCCAAGAGAGGCTCAATACTCCCGATAGGACTAGAACCGTGCCAAATACGACCAAGGAGATGCGACGGCCCGACAGTTTGCTTGTTTGGTCAAAATAGATCAAACCATTGGCAATGGCAGTGACATTGTATATGCAAAAGACCAGTGGGTAAAGCACACTGGTTGAGCAGCATCGTAGACCCTTATTGAGGAAAAACAGCTGCGACAGCGCAAAGAACAGAAACATGGCCACTATGAGCCACGTCTGCCAGCGCAGCAGGTCCTTCCAGCGGTCGCGAAAGCCCGTAATAAGCAGTTCCACGGCCGACTTGGCCATGAGCAGCGAGTGGGCGCTGAGAATGCCCGACACGATGCCGAACATTGACCCTTTGATGACAGTGGTGTGGTCCTTGAGCCAGCGGGGCTTCTCCTTGTGGGACTCGACCACGTTATAAATAACATAGATGATGGCCACGCAGAGCATTAGCGTGAAGGCCATCCAGAGGTGGAACTTGGGGCGGCCAAGCAGCACGAGGAGCTCGTCGAGGCTCTTGTTGGGCTCGGAAACGACGCCAAACGAGGCGATAATGACGGCTCCAAGCGAGACGAGGCATGTTCCCAGAATCGAGTGTCTTGTAAACGGTTCATTGAGCAGTAGACTGGCGCATATCGAGTTGAAAACGAGCCCAATGGCCTGTAGCGGGGACAGCACGATGAGCGGCAAGGTGGTGATCTGCACGGTGGATCCAATGACATTGCTGAGCACAAAGAGCAGCAGGCCGGTGCGCCAGAGCGTTTTCCGGTGCGCAGACGAGGCCTCGGTGCAGGCTTCGTCCTCCAGCATGTGGGATTTGCGCTGCAGCGTCAGCCCCAGGCTCTGGGTGGCCGAAGACACCACGCCGGCCAGGCATCCCAGCAGGACGACTTTGGCAGAGCTAGGCATGGGGGAGGGTGCGGTTATGCAGTGTGCAGCTACAACAGACTTGTGATGCTACAATTAGAGATTAACGCTGGCGTCTATGCCCATAAGCAATTTCATACAGGGTTGTTGGGACAAAGTCAAAAATAGGTGGAGCAAAATGAAAGTTAAAAGGAAGCCAAGAGGGATTGGGAGTTAGGGGCGAACGTAGGGGCTTAAGGGAAAACTAATTGAGTTGGGGGAAAACTTGGGAGAACTTGGGAAAACTAGGGAGTTGCTGGGTGAACTTAAAGGGTGTTGCTGGGAACTTAAAGGGAGTTGCTGGGAAACCTAAAGGAAAAACTCAATAATTGGTGGGAGAATCTGGGCATCAAGCCAATCAAAGGGAACAATCAAAGGAAAGACAATTAAAGGAACCACAATTAAAGAGACACAATTAAAGGAACGACAATTTTAAGAACAGCCAATCAAACAATTAAACGCAGACTAAGCCTAATCAACCTTTGATTTATGCCTATCAAATCCGCCGTAAATAGCCTTAGTACTCGGCCTGCTAAATGGCCCGGCGTAGATAGCAATTTGTCTCGTTTCAGAGCCTTATGGGCTACTGGAAAGGCTTACGTAGGCGTATATAAGACGGGGATTAAGAGGACTTGGGGGAATCACAAGGCTGTAGGTGAGCTTCGTAGACGGTACAGATTCAGTAGTGTGGAGGATTTGAGCGGGTATTTGGTGGGAAATGGCTTCGTAGAGGGGGCTGCAGCGAGGGCTAATGGGCTTTCCGGGGCCGATGAGATCTCCCGTGCCAACGGCCTTTCCCGTGCCGATTATCAACTCCTTCTTCGTACGCGAAACGATATACTGAAACTGCCTGTATTTGCAGTGATTTTTGCTGTTTTTTTCGAAACCACGCCGCTGCTGCTGATGCTGTTTCCTAGACTTACGCCTACGACTTGTTATACCCCGTCAGCGTGGGCCAAGCATGAAGCAGTAAGGGAGGGCCATGTGAAGAAACTGAGGGAGGTAAATTCGTTGCATTCTGAAAAGGAAAAAGGCGATAATTCGGTGGATTCGGTAAATTCAGTGCAGAATACCCGATCTGTGCATTTCTTAACCCGGCAACAACTCCTGGCTTTCTCCGCCTTCACCAACAAACTCTGGCTTCCGTCATTTCTCTATCCCTCCGGCTACCTAAAAACCACTGTAAACAACTACATTCAGCAGATACGCTGTGATAATCTGCTTCTAGCTCGATATGGCGGTGTAGAAGCCCTGGACGAGTTTGAAGTAGCTTCTGCGTGCCTTGACCGAGGCATTAGTATTAAAAACAGGAGTTTAGAGGAGCAGAGAGAATTGCTAAAAAAATGGATCAAAGAATTCACAGAAAATCGCTACGACGCGGGGTTTTTTGGTGCGGCGGGGCCCTAAAGCGATTTTTGAATCTACTCGACTGTAAATATAAACTAAGAAATTGTATATAGTACTTGAAGATTTTAATGATTTATGTAAATATTTTAATGAATTTTCTTCATTTTATGCTATTTTTTCCTGTTTTTTGCTGATTTTATACTGAGAAACCAAAATTGGAACCCTTTTCTCCATAATATGCTAGCTATTTATGTGGCATATAACAGTGGGATTTTAAGGAGAATTGAAAAATTTGGAAAAAAAAGTCCGAAAATAGCAGAATTTATTGCTTATAAATACAAAATAAACGTAAATATTTCTATCTAAATCTAAATTTTCATCAAATATACAAAATACAGCGTGTTATCGTGGGTTATCGTGTGTCGTGTCTCAGTATTCTATACTTCGTGAAGTCCCTTCGTACATCAACTCAAAACTGAACTTAAAACTCAAGTTGAGAATTAAGTTCGAGAAAATAGTCTGAAATCGCATTAACAGCCTGTTTATCAGTATTTGTGTGCTGTTTAAGATCCTGCTTAGGAGTCTCAGACCCTAGTAAGAGCCTACTTAGACCACTGAGCTGCATAACAGCCTAGACAACAGTGTGTCTACCTTGACAGTCTGCTTCTCAGCCTGCTGAGTAGTGTAGTCTCTTTGCAACCTGATAAACGCTTCACAGCCTGCTTCGCAGCCTGTTAGCTTATTCGCTCCACCGGATGCTTCTCCAAACTCTCATACCACTGTATCCCCGACCCTATCAAGAACGCCCACGATCCCCAAAACGTCGCCAACGTCGACTCAAACGCCACACCTGAATTTCCCGATCCCGGCCCCAGTGCTCCACAAAGCGTGAACCCTATTCCTCCAATAAAGTTCCACGCCCCTATATGCCAACCCAGGATCCCAAATGCCGGAATATACCACTTCCTCTGCGTCTCTATAGTAAACAGAAACCCGCTGATGACAAAACACATGCCGCCGACCATCTGAGGAACCCAGTAAATGCCGTCGGTCAGCCCGGTGCTCATATGGTTAAGAATCCCAGGAAGCCCCGTCAGACCGGAGATCCAGAAGATCGAGGCACCAACCAGCTGGATCAGCGACGCATTGAAGCCCAGATCGCGGATATAATGAGTGCGGAACTCGCGCCAGGACGGAATCCACTTGAAAGAGCGGCCGTCTCGTGCTGTGCTCAGGCCATCGTGCAGGATATCCTCGAACGAAGCATGCGTATGATTTCCCAGAAACGTCGATCTCACAGAATGATGATGCTTGCAGGAATCCTCGCTCGGTTTTATCACGGTTTTCGCATGCTCATTCTTGTTCAAGACTGTCTGAACGGCCCAGCCGAAGCAGTCGGTCTGATTCTCATTCACAGCTTCCAGCAGCAGCAAAACACTGCCGACCTCGAATATAGTGGCTCCTATGAAGGCCGTGACGCCGCCAGCGACCGACGATTCGCTGGGAAACGCCGTCTGCGGGGAGTACACCGGCAGCCATACGAAGAAGGAGTTAATTACCCACACCACCGAGCCCAGAGTGAAGATTGTAGCTACCAGATATGATACATCCCAGTAGGGGTAATAGGTGAACATGCGGAGAATGCCCTTGGAGGTCTGTGACAACGAGGAGGTCACCGGAGGAAGAGAATAGGTCTCGTCGATAGAAGGAGTCTCCTCAATGGCCAACGCATGCCTTCCTTTTCGATTATCTCGAGATCGCCATATTCTATGAACGACTGCTCTTCGACCGTTGGCGCTAGGGACCTGGGAACGAGCAAAAGTCGGGTTAAAGAAGCCTAGTGGGCCGGACGGCTCCTGGATGTCGCCGGCTTTCTCCGGGGGTATGCTCATAATATAAATACAAACGAGAGATTTAGGTATAGATATTGTACAGCTAGGTCGTGAACTAGATCATAAGTGGTGGGGAGCAAGGAGAAATAGCAAGCGAGGAGAGCAAAGGTATGATGAGGGATATATTGGGGAGATCAGGTGATACGGTGGGACGACGGTATGAGTTTGGTGATGGAAGAAGAGAAGATTGGAGGGGGAGAGGAGGTTTATATAGGATTTGAGGGAGAATGGAGGTGATGTTGGCGTCCACGTGCTAAGCGCCGGAGGGAAACGGTAGAAAAGGGGAGCAGCACGGAGGGTTAGGGAGGGTTTTATAGATGAATTATTAAATAAAAAACGCAGAAAACGTATATAACCAATTTAAACGCAAGAAATCCCTTCGTTGGTGCTTGTTTTCTCAAAACAGCGGCTTTGCCGCCGAGTTTTCGCAGAGTTACCCAATTAGGCAACCAAAACAAATACCTCTCCCCTCCCCCATTTCCAACTTCCCTTCCTACATGCCCCACTAAAACAATGAAGCTTCTGAACAGGCTCATGCCATTGCCCTACAAAGGCAATGAATCGCCTAGGAAGAGTTTCGGGCTGAAATCCAAGGCCCGGCAGCAGCTGGAGACGCTGATATTGGCCGACCTTTCCCCGCGTAAACAACCGGCCAGCAAGAAGAACAGAGCACGGTACTCGTGGTTCAAAAGCAACCCGTTTGTACAGAATAAGGGCCATATTCTGCCTACTGAGCCGGAAAAAGTGCTTGTACGAGGCCGTTTCTCAAGCAGAGGAAGTCTCAACGAATGGAGTGATCAGCCCGAGTTCTTTGACCATGACAACCAAGACTCTGATAATACCATGCAAAGCGACTGCAGCAGCTTTGACTCCGGGCGCTATAATAGCGAGGCCACTAGCATGAGCAGCAGTGCAACGATGTTTCTGAGCGAATCGTCGTGCATCGGCTCTCCGGTCTCTGACAAGCATTGCCATACCTGTGAATACTGCCGAGGACAGGAAAAGGGGCATTTATCGACATTTATATATTTCTCGAGGTTGCTTAAACAGAGTAGTAAGGCGCAATTGAGGGCCAAGGTGATGCAACGGTCTGTGTCGGGAAAGACGTTGGTGGAGGCCGTAGCAGATCCAGGGGTAGGGCCAGAGGAGGAGGAGCCGGAGGAGCCTGAAACACAGCAAATCCCAATTAACGGATATATCGAGCTAGCTTTTATGTAATTTAGGAAGACGTAGCATGGGAAAAGGATAATATTAAGGAAATAAGAGAGTATTTATAGTGTTTGGTGAGGGCTATACGGTGATGAATTAGGGTTATAGACCTAATTGATAGCTCTGAGATTCATAGATTTAGGGTTATAAGCCTAATTGGTATTCTATGAGATCATAAGCTAAAATACCAACGTAAAAGGCATGAAAGCGGGAAATCACATAATAAACAACTTCATAATAATCATAAAAACAACGTAATACCTCTCAATTACCTAAACATCACTCTTATCATCCCCCAATTGCCGTTCATCGCCGCTTATCTCGCACTCCTCCTCCTCTATCTTATCGTCTCACCTCTCCCTCCCCATCTTTCCCTCCTTCCATCCACGCCGTGCAAACCCACCCAAGTCCCCAATCCTACCCAATGCCTCCGTATGCTACCCAATCCCACCGTATGTCACCCTCGCTCTTATCTCGCTCTTATCCCGCTCTCTCGCACGGCTGCCCCGGAAACTGGCGCGGAATCCGCACCTCATGCGGCACAAACGTAGTACCTTATCGTAACCCATACGGTTGATCTTATCTTAGTAACCGCCCACGGCACTATAAATACCCTCCAGTGCCCTCCAAACTTTCCCTCATACTTCACCCATGTCGCAAGCCTACCCGCAACGTACGTTTCAGCCTGTTGGCCGGAAGATCGACCACATCAACCTCGAGCGCTTAGCTCAGTTCACCAACCCCAACATCTACCAACACACGAACCTGCACTCGTAAGTAAAACCAATGGCTTCCTATCAATTGTAGCTAATTCCAGCATTCTCGAAAAAGACGCCGCCGACACTCCGGAAAACATCAGGCTCAGCGTCTACAACGTGCCTGATCTGCAGCGCCCGCTGTTTCGAAACGTCGTCAACGGCGCCACGTTCGAGCCTGCCAAAGTCGGTGACCGCTTCGGCCCCTCATGGTCCACGCACTGGTTCAAAGTGGAGTTGCGAATCCCCGAAAATTGGCGAAAAGAGCCCGTCATGCTCAACTGGAACTCTGGCAACGAAGGGCTGATTTACGACCACAATGGCCATGCGATTATCGGCCTTTACAAGGACGGGAGACAGGAATGGATTCTCCCGAAGGAGTTTCTCGACGCTAAATGGCATGTCATTTACATTGAGACCAGCTGCAACGTCCTTGGAGGCAGTCCTCCGGGGCCTGATCTGGAGGGCATTTTACCTCCGAAATCCGATATTTTCTACAAGCTGGAAACAGCAAAGCTGTTCGTGCCTAATCTGGAAGCCCGGGCGTTAAAGCGCGACTTCGAGGTCATCGCTGGCTGTGCAGAAACCTTTGGCGAGACGGCCTGGCAGAAACAGCGTGCTCTGGAGATCGCCACGCAGATCATGGACAAATTTCGAGCTCATCTGCCGGAAACTTGGACGGAATGCCGGGAAATCGCACGCAAATTCATCGGAGAAAACGTCGATTCTATCAAGGTATACGCTACCAAGGGCTTGAACCAGGTCCATGCTATTGGCCATTGCCATATAGATACCGGCTGGCTATGGCCGTTTGCCGAAACTCGGCGAAAAGTAGGCCGATCATGGGCTTCTCAGCTCGAGCTCATTGAGCGGTATCCCGAGTACAACTTTGTGTGTTCTCAGGTCCAGCAGTATATCTGGCTCAAGGAGGATTATCCGGATTTGTTTGAGCGGATCAAGAAACAGGCCAGGGCCGGAAGATTTATGCCGATCGGTGGAGCCTTCGTTGAGACCGATACAAACATTCCTACAGGCGAGTCGGTCGCTCGGCAGTTTCTGTACGGCCAGAGGTTCTTCGAGGAGCATTTCGGCTCCAGAAGCTCCACCTTCTGGCTCCCTGATACTTTTGGATACCAGGCGCAGATTCCCCAGATCTGCCGCGGCGCCGAGATGGACCGCTTTGTGACCATCAAGCTGTCCTGGAACCTCGTCAACAAGTTCCCTCATACGACTTTCAACTGGGTTGCTCTGGACGGCTCTCAGGTCGTCTGCCATATGCCTCCAAGCGACAATTACTGTGCTACATGCAGTATGGAGGAGGTGATGAAATGCACGGAGAATCACAAGAGCACCAACATCACCGAGAAGTCGTTGCTGGTGTTTGGAATTGGCGACGGCGGTGGGGGGCCCACCGAGGATATGATGGAACACCTGCGCCGATCCAGAGGTGTCAGCGACACTGTCGGGCTTCTACCGACTGTTCAGATGAGCAGCAGTGTCGACTCGTTTTTCGACGAAGTCTTGGAAGATACCGACAATGGAAAGCAGCTTGCGACCTGGATGGGCGAGCTGTACTTCGAGCTTCATCGGGGCACTTATACAACTCAAGCCGGAATCAAGTACGCCAATCGCAAGTACGAGATTCTGATGCATGATTTGGAGCTGCTTGCTACTGTTGCATCTATCAAGGTGCCAGGATACAAATATCCGAAGACTCAGTTCGACAAGATGTGGCAGTCGATTCTTCTGATTCAATTCCACGATGTTCTGCCTGGTTCGGCCATCGAGATGGTGTACGAAGACTCTCGTGCTTATTACGCAGAAGTCAAGAAGATTGCAGAGCAGGTTTTGCATGATTTGTCTATTGCCCTGGACGGCAAGCCCAGTGGAACTCTCAAGCTGTTCAACACTCTTCCATGGTCTCGTTTCCAGGTCCTTGATGTTGATTCCAAGGCATTTGCCGAAACAGAAATGTCGGTTCAAAAGTCTCTGAGCGACAAAAACCTTGTTATGGCTTTCAAGGACCTTCCAGGCTCGTGCATGGAGTCTTTGAGCATCACCGACACTGTGTCTTGCAAACAAGTCAAAGCAGCGGTATTTGTGCTTGAAAACTCCGATCTCCGAACTACTATTGAGAATGGCACGATCAGCAGCATTTACGATAAGGTGAATGACCGGGAAATTGTTGCTCCTGGACAGTATGCGAACAAGTTCTGCATCTACGACGATAAACCGCTATTCTGGCAAGCCTGGGACACGGAAGTATACTCTGTGAACACCAAGACGTATCTGCCTGAGCAGCCGACTGCGTCGATTCTGGAAAACGGCCCTCTGAGAGCATCGGTGTTGGTGGAGCAGAAAATCAGCGACAACAGCTGGCTGAAGAGCGTGATTTCTCTCAATGCCTCCGACGGCTCGAGCACGCTTCCTTCTGCCATTCAATTTGACACAGAAGTGGAATGGCGTGAAGACAGCAAGTTCCTTAAGGTCGAGTTTCCCGTCGATATCTATAACGATGTTGCTACGTACGATTCGATGTTTGGAGCCGTCAAGCGTCCGACTCATTACAACACCAGCTGGGATATGGCCAAATTCGAGGTATGCTGTCATAAATATGCGGACTTATCAGAGCATGGATACGGGGTTTGCATCATCAATGAGGCCAAGTATGGTTTTGCTACGCAAGGAAACGTCATGCGGTTGAGCTTACTGCGTGCTTCCAAAGCTCCAGACGGCAATGCTGATATGGGTCGTCATCATATTCGCTATGCTTTACAGCCTCATGCTGGAGAGCTTTCTGGCAAGGTCGTTCGTGCAGCATGGGATTTCAACCATGACCTGCTTCCGTTGGATATTCCTGCACCGGTAGCTGAGAATCTGGATGCTATTACGTTTGACGGACCGGAGAATATCATAATAGCAGCAGTCAAGAGAGGTGAGAGCGACTACGATGTTTCTACCGACGGTCTACCCAAGAGGAAGTCTAAGTCGATCATTGTTCGAGTATTCGATAGCGTTGGAGGAAGAGCCAAGGGGACTATCGTGTCGAAATTCCCAGTCAAGAAGGTATTCCGCACGAACTTGCTGGAGGACGATAAGGAGAGCGTGGAGTTTTCTGTGGACGGGGATTTGACGAAGATTCCAATTGTTGTCAAGCGATTTGAAATATGCAGTTATCGGTTGGAACTGCTCTAATTGTTGACTATAAGCTTAACACCGGAATTCTTGCCTTGTTCCACGTAATCCAATACTTCAGGGATTGTTTTGGCACCTCCTTGAACGATCTTTAAAGGCTGGTGCAGGATGAAGGAAGGATCGTTGGCGATAGTCTCAGAGAACTTAGCGATGAAGTTTTCTCTCCAACCCGGAGGAGAAAATACGCGATCATTCCCGAATCTCTTGTTCTCGGAGACCGATAAATAAGCAAACACCATGGTGGCAGTCACATTCGTTGGAATAGAGACGTCTGATTGGAGGCTGATTCCAAGGTTTATACGTTGGTCAAAGCGGCACGATGCACACCTCTCACAGGCTGAATTCTAATAAGCATAAAACAAGCACTTCAATTTTTATATCGCAAATTTATTGCATAATATAAAAATAATATGAGTTTTTGATGTCATTCGTGCTATTATTATCGTCATTGGGATAGTTAAGGTCGTCTAGGTACCAAGCTCAATTATCCCAAACTTAGTTCTAGTTTGGCATCACGTTTATGGTTACTTTTTCCAATTGATTAGCGAGAGTGGTGCACATTCAAGTACAGCTAGCGGCCACGCAAACGCAATAAGTATTATTTAAATAGCATTAATGCAAATCGTCAGTATGGAAATATATCGCCATAACTTTTTAATTCAAATTTGATTTGTTTTCCGGCTGATATTGAGACTCTAAAATCGCCCGATTTCAAGAACCACCTTAACATGTATGGTGGCACAGTCCACCTATTTTCTGTACAACAAAAGATTTTATATGATATATTGTATTTTCTATCTATTCTAGTTATGTTAGTATTGATTCACACTCGCATATGGATTGTAGTGAGTAATTCTTGCCAATTGAAAAATGGCTCTGCGGCCCCAACAAGCAGTGCGGCTGGCCCAACTTCAACGGCTTAAAAATTTTAGCAGTTCATCACGATAATTTTGGAGGTCATCTTTCAGGCCAAATTTGCTTACCTTTAGCAATTATATCTGATACATATTTCATTCAGGTAAATACAAACAATGAACTGTTATCAATACTATCGAATTTAATATTTGTTCCATATGCACTAGTGTGTTCGGCAGACTATATGCTGCACAGCCGCACGCACCCGCGTACCTCTGGCAGCATCTTTATAAGCATAAATAGGCCACTTGAATTTTCAAATCGCATTATTATTATATAATATAAAATAATATAAGTTTCTGATGTCGCTCGTGCTATTATTATCGCCATTGGGCTAGTTGGGGTCGTCCAGGTACCAAGCTCAATTATCCCAAACTTAGTTCTAGTTTGGCATCACGTTTATGGTT
>JAJMJB010000045.1:0-75796 GCA_030568895.1 Casaregolazyma suthepensis
CTCGTATTATATCTTACTTACTTCGCAGCATGCTGCTCAGTAATTACTGTAAACCTCTCTACTGGTGGCTCCCTGACGGGGTCAGGTATAATTTATATGCGCTGGCGCGTCCGCTTCGCTTCAGAGCACAATTCTTTTCAAACTCATCCGTTAGAGAGACAAAACAGCCGCTTACCATCCTAACCCTTAATTATACACTACCTGGTCCTATTTTATAAAGCACTCCGGCAAAATATCTTAAGCTACAGCCTAGATTCTATCACAATAGTTTATAGCTCACGTGATGTGGTATTACTAAGCCGGTAGGGTAACTAACAAATGTTACCCGGACAAACGAAAAAACGTTTTATCTCTGCATAAATAATCAACAAAACTATAAATTTAAACTGAGATATATATCATCGGTCTAAGAAAATATATATACAATTAATTTTGGCATATCTCTAGTTTTCTCTAGTCTGCTGTCTCGTATCACGTGATCTTTGAAGTAAAACTTACATACTAAGTCAACTCTTCTCAACAATACTAGGATATCTCTTAAATATATGGTTCTGTTGTTTAATTCTTCTTGTTTTATATGTTCTGTATCTTGGTATTTGTAATTTCATTAGTTCATCTGTGTATTATCATTTTTCATCTGAATGACACTTCATATGCCTGTCAATTAGCATGCATATTTTCTACAGATTCGGACCACCCGTTTCTTTATATCTTTAGAAATTCCTACGTCCAATAAAAGGAATGCAAAGCCCGGCATGAACCACATAGCACACAGTATTTATAATGCACCCGATCTGCCTTATTCTTCTCCTATCGATTGCTCTTCTCACCAAGTTACCCTACCGGGAAAACACGTGCCGCACCAACATGTTACTAGGCCCTTAACGATCATATCTCAAGACACGACCTCTACTAAATCTGAGTCTAGCAGGTAACGAGTTTTCTAAGCTGGGAATGGCTGACTGTAATAATGAACGACAAAAGATTTTGTTGCATTTAACATAAAGTAACGTACACAATGGCTCTATAACGGTTACCCTGCAGTGCGTTGGATTTACTAATGGGATGAATCAACAGAGCGCGCTCTGTGATTTGTAGGCTGTGGTTACAAAACCTTAAATGTTTAAACCTCAAACACGAACAACTATTAGGGAGACGAATAGTAGAGAGAGTGTCTCAGCTGATATGAATCAGTAGATTGGGTTATTTAATGAATACACTGTTGTTATAATAGTATAAGACTATACCAACAATTTACATGGAACGTGTCAAGCAGGTTACCCTCAAGTATTTCCATCCAAAGAATCCACAAGGCTTTAGAAAAATACCTCTCCTTAACAGTACAAAATGGTACCTAGTGGATAATACGCACTTAGATAGATGCAAAATAGCACAAAAAAAAGGATATAGATAAATCGATATAGAAGAAAGATATGGATATTTATATTAAAACGAGACACCCGGATAAAGGAAGTACTTCCTAATTGGGATTCTCCCAAGACACAACGAATCCACAAAATAATCAGCCAATGAAAGAGCCAACAGGGGTTAACTCAGAAGACGCCATCTTCAAACTTATTGATAAACTTGTCCAAACACATAACGACTTTCAATTCATAGAGTAGATATCCCCTAACCGTATTTTACAAAAAAAAAAAAAACAACTGCCCTACTTCGTAAAAGTGGAATGAGAATTCGATGTACCCTATGCACCTATTGCTCTCCTTTATGTACTGATCACTGGGAAGAACCACTGACGTAGCAAGATGACTCCTAACCGGGTTGACTCCCCTACGATTTTCATCAACCGTTTTGACTCCCCTAAGATTTTCGTTGAAATCACGTGAAAAACAAAATATCAAGTGAATATTGGAGTGGACTGCTACCGAGGGCTTTGCCCTAACTTGGATTTCTGTTGCCCTGACAACGGAAGCACCACCCAAAATATAGATTGGAAACCATAGCAACCGGGAATCTCTGCTAACCCTTGCTTTAAAATATATATTTTTTTGTCATCAAAAGCAACTCTTCACAATCGAAGCCAATATAGAGTGATTGCACGATCGCGGCTATAGATTTCATCAGAGCAACTGGGCTAGCTGACTGGGTCGAAAACAGATACGCAGCTCTAGGGAACTAGGGAACTCCAGTAAAAACTACCCGAAAGGGACATGCGGCTCGAATAAGCAAAACCCGACACAAGATTTCGGGGAAAAATACGATGCAACTACGCCAGCAGATAGTCTGCTTAACGCTACCCCAGACTGTAAAGCGATTATATACACAAGAGCTACTTTGCCACGAGATCGATTGGTCATTTATTTAGCTACTATATTCTTCAATGTGGACGGTGTTTTACATTCAGCTAACAGCAATCAAAACAATTGCTTTTTCTTGAACAATTAAAATACCTTTATAACAGGAGAACTATTTAAATTAGTACATTTGAGTACCATAAAATAACTTTTAACACTCAAAACAAATTTATAGCTTTATGCGGCTTTCCATGAGAACATTTTCTAGTATAGTGCATGCCAGGCGAGCCTCTATCACATTCTCGGCTCATGCTAGGATCGTTGGCAATAGGCTACATTTGATAATTCAAGGCCATAAGCAGCTTGTATACTATGATTGTCATTAAATCTAATTATGTCACATAAAGTAAGACGTGATGAATTGCATTTATCGACTCTGGGCTCAAAAGAATCCGAGGTACAGCGAGATAAGTTTGGCCTTTGCTGAAATAGATAACGTGTCTGAAACTTCAAAAGATAATATGGCTAAATATGATATAATATGATAGATACGTTACTTTAATATGATAATCAAGCCTTTAATGTGAATTTAGAGACAACCAGTTAGAACAAGCATCAGATTATTGGTAATGAAGCTTGGCAGGCACCATTGTCGTGAGATAAACCGACTAACAACAACAACAACAACTGAATGCCAGGTATTTTGTTGAAAGAAACTATCAGATATAGACCCTGCCATCTGAATACCAATATATTCAACGTTATGCAGCCTCGAAAGATTGATCCATGGCTAGCTCGCTATAGTCGTTAATTCCAGCTACATACGCGGCTCCAGGAATATCGTCGAAAATGATGAAAACATCCGAATTTTCGGAATCATATGAAGCTGGCGCAAAAGATATCTGTTTCAAATCCAGGTCAAACACTGTATACACAGTGCGTAAGATATTAACGCCTAAAACACTAGTAAAGTTATTCATGATATTGGGGAAAATAGACAGTGCATATCGACGATTAGGAAGCTTGTATCTAAAAGACACATCACTGGCATTAAGTGTTATGTCTGCTCCTTCGAAAACAAACGATACTGTACCAGTAGGGCGCTCGGTAGTCGTGAAGGCACTGATACTTGTATCCCACTCGGCATTGAACCCTTTTGCAATTTGGTTGGCGACTTTGAAAGGAAGATATGTGAGGGGGACTCCCGTATCCACATTTGCGTCGAAGTAAGAATATTCGGCGATCCGACGAGCCCCATTGACTTCAACGCTTTTAACACGAATGCTAACACTGTATGGCTTGGTAAACCTGACGGTTGAGAGCTCCCCCTTATACTTGGCCTTATCAATCGCACCAAATAAAACAGAACCTGTTCCACTCACAGGCTCATCTACATATACGGAGTATACATTTCTTGCAATTTTCCCCTGTTTTACCAAGTTTTTTGGGAAGTTCATATATCGACTGTCAGCATACTCCATAGGAGCAACTCCAAAGACACCCTTGTCTATCGTCTCTACGTCGCGATGATATACTTTTCCAAATGCTTGGTCTTTGACCACGAAAGATCTAGTATTAACATTAAATGATACACGGTCGGTATACCACTGACCTTCGACAAGCTTATATCCAGAGGACTTAAAAAACCGTGTATTTAAAGGGCGGCTAGTAGACGAAGCGGAATCATTATAAGTATATTTTGCTGATGTATTTGCAGAATAAACCCACATATCCGACTCTCCAGTGTCGAAACGGAGATACTGACGCTGCTTTGGTGTACCGACATCGACGGACACTAGAAGCTTATAGTAGTCAACGTCATACCCATGATAGTTGAAGGTATCCTCTCTCTTCATAAAGGGATGAACATACGGAGAAAGATCAGTATGTTCTTCGTTTGTTTCGAGTTTGAGAGGCAAAGATACGTACTCAGAAGGTTCAACTGGTAGAGCTATTGCAGCCGCAGCAAACAACCAGAGAGAATTAACAACAACTTGATATTTCATTATCGACAATGACTATGCGAAAGAGTACGATATTAGCACTGAAAATGTCCAGTATTCTTATACATAGGAACCAGGTTATGCCGGTACATTTAAGGTTGAAAATTTTATGGAGCAATAATGCCAGGATTAATATGTTGCATATTGCAGTGCAGTATATACAGAGAACCAATTGAAGTTATCTAGAAAGATAAAGATGCCTGATGCTACCGAGATATATTGCAGCTGTCATCATAGTTACTGGTATGATATCGGTGATTCGCTCCAAGCCTATGAATATGCTGAGTTTAGGAAAGAGATGAATGCATGCGCAGTTGCGTCTTCTGTCTTTCATACATACACTCCGAATATCAGCCGATGATGCGGGGTATAAATTGCTGCAAATATTGATTCCAAACCTGAAGCATACTCTGATACTTAGGTGCCAATTTCTTTATAGAAACCAACATGAATTGACATAGAGGAAAGACAACGACAACAACTTTATCACTTATTCCCGACAAAAAGCGAAGCGCAACAAAAACAAAATAGTCACTACATGTATGCATAGGGAACCAATTCTCTTCTGTACTGCTGAGACATTTGGTACTCTCTACCAGACACCGAGACACAGATCGATGTTTGTTTCCCGCCCCAGCATGATCTGTATCATAATTTCTCTGTAAGTTAATGCTATTTTATCGCTTGCCTGCGTCTAGAAATCTCTTTAGCACTCGTAAACTCTCCTTGGGGTCTGTAAGTGACTTCTCTTTGTTTCAAAACGGCTCTCAGTTGCTCGTACCAGGCTATTCGCCATTCAAGCATTCTTCGAAGCACGGGGAGACTTTCCTTCTTCTTTATCTATCTTAATTATAATAATAATAATAATATTATTATTATTCCTAGTCTACGGCATAAGAATATACAGAAATTTGTACTTCTATTATAAGAGCAATTGCTCAATAACTGCTGACTTTGCCATTGATAGATCAACAAAAGTCGTAGAGACCATGCTGGACAACAGATATTAGAAGAAAAGTCGGAAAATAATAATACTATGCAGTATCGGATGCACGTTGTATGCTTTTCTCACTTTTAGAAGTGGTATTGTTCTTTAGCATTTGAGAGTAGATCAATTCTGGCTGACCAATACCAATTTCCAGCACATCACACTCTCGGCTGACAATGACGATTACAAGAACTTAACAAAATGAATTCCCGAGTGCTGAGCACTTGTAATCCAGTGTAAACGTGGCGTGCGTTAGTAATGTCTGGAGCATGCTAGGCTTTATGTACCTAACGGACGGTTTCATAGCTGACGATATGATCTCTCTTATAGTAAAACAGATTGCAGAATTTCCTGAAAAGTAGCTTGTTCTAATGTAATAGTTTTTATTTATTATTATTATTATTATTATTATTATTATTATTATTACTCCTAGTTTATATTTATTCTTATGTTTCTTTCGGGGTATATATTTCACAGTTCTCGTTCGCTATCTATGAGGTTGCCATGGCAACAGGCTGAATCTGGTTTCAGGATATTTATTTGAATGAGAACCAATCAAGAAATAATACGCCAGAACAACGACAATAACACAAAATAACTTTCATTTAAGATTATTAAGTACAAGTATATATATTTTTGAACAATGATCGGGTATTTTCTGGAAAATTCACACCCCATCTTTTTGAAAAGTGGAATCGGACAATATGTAGTACCGAAGACTCGCCGAACAAGAAAAACAGTTTATTACTAAGAGCTTTTTGCCATTTTTATTCACTGTTATAATAATTCACTGTTGAAAAGATAGAATAATATCATACTTATTTCTGTTTATAAAAGGGAATCTGTAAGTGCACTACCAGCATCTATCAATCATTTTGTCGTATCGCTAAGTGCCGGGCTACAGCTGAGATTACGGCTCAGATAACAAACTAAATACGATCTTCACAAAAATGATACCACTAAAATCGATTATAAATTGAAAATGCACAAAATTCTACTATTTATCAATTGCTGTAAATATGACAAATACTAGAATTCATATGATTCAGAAAAGGTGTAAATCCCTGGAGCCGACTTACCCCATCTGCATCTATGAGCTATGTAGTCGGCTTCTCCAATAAGATTATCACCACCGCAGGAAACAATGGCAATCTCTCCATTAATCCCTTTAGATGACGAAACTATATCGACTTCTTCTCGAACAATTGACTCAACATTGGCCGCTGCGTAGAATGTCTTAATGCCTTGATGGGTAACATCGGGCTCAACGGCCGTCTCAGAAGAGATGGATTCATTCAGGATTACTTTATCCGTTGAGTCATGATCTACTTCTTTCTCCAGATCAAATTCTTTGTTCGATACATATATCTCGAAAGAAAAGTCGGCATACTCAGTGTTGCCCAGATGCTCTGCTAGCTGCTTCAAAAGACGACTATGCCATGTTTTATCCCTTTCGTTCCTTACAAGCCACACTAGACGAACATGCCAGTTCTTAGGTATATTAGCAACGTCTCCTGATAAGTGCCTCTTTTTCATGTTATTGAGGGTTTCCAGAGCAACTGGCAGTATGAAACTGCTCCCTGTTCCACCGGCAATTAACAAAATACTATCATACATGATAAGCGGCTGGAATTTTGCACCATAAGGACCACTCATGCTGCATGTAATATCAATTATTCCAGGATCTTGAGCAGGATCTTGGTCTGGTTGGCCATCTTGATCAATCTGCTCTTGAAGCTTCTTGCAAACATGAGCGTACAAATTCTTCGTGAATCCCTTTTGCTTCTTGATAATAAACAGCATCTCCCCATCTGAGCTAACACTACCTATTGAGAACGGATGCCACTGAAAAAATCTCACTTTGGGTACTTTTAGATACACATGCTGGCCAGCTTTCCAGGAGCTATATGGAGGAAACATGACGAGAAGGCACTTTTTCCACCATTTTGACGCTTGCTCAGGCTTTGTACTAGCAGTGGGAATTCTTAATAAAAGAGTATCGGCATCTAGTATCTGCGCTTTTCCCACACACTTTGTTGGTGCAAATCTCTTGCTGATAAATCGATGCAGCCGGTCATATAATTGATCAACTACCAGAACATGAATAGCCACAACGACACCAGCTATGCAGCCAGAATTATGAAATATTGCAAATAGCATCATAATACCGGAAAGAATGACGTGGTTGAACAAAAAGAATTCATATGACCATTTGCGGAAGACACGCACACTTAGAACCGTCATTAGAGTCATACTGCCCAGGGAAATCATGCCGAATATCTCAGGAGGAATCTGTACCATTATTTCATAGTGCAATGCTAGCCAATAGTAGATGTTCAGAATCATATGAGCACAGCCCATGAGCCAAATTATACGCCCCAGCCATCGGTGAACAAAGATTATCTTATCCGCAGAGAACCCCGTAATTCGAGTCAGAGCGTCATTTTTAACGATGCAAATGTATAAAAGAGGAAGATTTCCAACAGCCAATTTCCCAAGCCTCTTTCCAATTGCATAATACCAGTTTTCGTATGTTAAGTCCTTTGTTTGAGCTATAGCAAGGGAGACATTGATACCGATAAAGCAAAACAGCAGTAATATGAGACTAGGCTGAAAATAGATTGATCCTCTAAACCAAGGCACTTTTAGCGTACTATTCATTCGCTTCCATGATTTAGCGAACAAGGAATAGGCCCTATAGATTCCTGTGCCTTCAAGATGGTACTTCTGGAGCCATATTCTTCCCCAGTAAATTGCAATTCCATATAATATAAATACGAAAAAAGTAATTCCTGTAAGGATCCATTCAAATTTATTGTTCCGAACCCCTTCTACAAAGTATTGTTGGTAATAAGGAACAGCCATGGCGAACAAGGTTCCACTGTTATGTGCACTTTTTATGCTTTGCCCAAGGAAACTATTGATAATTAATGAGAATTTCAGAAACTATCGGAAAATATATTTTGCTTTTAAAATATACTGAGATACTCTCACACTCTATCTGTCATTCTCCTCAACTATGACAGGTTTTGATGAAAATTTCTGTTCTCACACGCTTGCTATAAAGGATTCCGATAGGTAGCTTTTAGAAAAGTGAGATACAACTATTTTCAGCTTTCCCATATGCTTAATTTCTTTTTCACAATATTTTATGCGCCTCCCACCTACTGAGAGATCAATTTCCAAATGAACGACCGATTTTTTTGCTTTTTCCTAGGCAAATATCAATCTGGCTAACGCTAACAGGCGTGAGAAGGCTTGGCAGCGTGGTTCGCACTCGGTTTAGTGTTTATTATTTTTACGATCCCCATTAACACATTTTCCCCGCCTGCCGTTAGACACCTAACTGCTGATATTACACATAGACATGAATGACATTGAAGCTTTTCAAAATCAAATTTCTCTCAAGAAACTATGAAGATTACTCATTGATCGTCCCAAATTTGGAAACGAACCTCAAATTGTTTTTGTTTGCTTTTTCACATTATATCCCAAAACGGTAACCTGCGGCAATTTATCTGATCGTGACTTTCGGCTATATTATTGCGGGTGACTTCCTAGATTTCCCGAATAACAAAGGACAAAATCGGAAAAGTGTTTTATGGAAGCACAATTGTGGTAATACTATCTTCATGTAGAAATATTTTTAGTTATGAGGGGTCGGCGTCGTACTAAAATAACCCTTGCTCTCTAGTGTTCGCTCTAAATCCGTTCCACATCCGATATTTCTCAAAAAAATAAATGTTACTGAGACTTTTTTGTCGTATGTCACACAAGCCTGACGAAAGGTCCTTATAAATATTCAATAAATATTTGGAATTGCGAACCAATCAACGCACTACCAGCTAACAATGACTTTAATATTCTTGTTTCTCTTCTCTGCTTCGCATATCTTCTCAGTATACGCCAATGACTGGAGCACATATCCTCATGTACCCGAAACAGCTTCTATTAATGGCTTTGCTGACCCTATTTACAGCAAACTACCTGCTTGCGCCACAGGATGCGTATCATTCAGTACCGACAACACACCTTGCCCTTACTGGGATACTGGATGCCTCTGTGTTATGAACCAATGGTCAGGAGAAGTTGGTGATTGTTTTGCTTCTAGCTGTTCCGGATCGGACATTGAAAGTGCTACCTCTCTTGCGCTATCTTTGTGCTCATCGGTTGGAGCTGATGAGTGGCTCTTGCCATCTTCTGTTTCTTCAGCTCTAATATCTGCCGAAGGAACCTGGGCTAAAGCTGCAGCTGCTACCGCATCTGCAACTCAGGCATCAGTGAATTCAGGAAGCTCAATTGGTACCACAGCAAGTAGTCGTAGCTCCATAACTTCAACTGCGACTTCGACTGCTTCTACTGCGAGCTCGACTTCACAAAGTACAAGCTCCTCTGCTACTAAAAGTTCAGACTCTAGTAAGAATGGAATGACGGCGTCTATTTTGCTTCTCAATTTTGTTGCTGTTATTGGCTTGCTCTTCGTCTTTAAACAGTGAGCACTGACTACCATGTAGAAGCATTTATCTAAAGAATCTTTATGATATAGTCATTATTCTTCATATATTCATCTCACTATAAAATATAAAAATATAAATGGAATTAAACATTCAGTATACTGGATAAGAGTCTACGGCACAAAGGAATCACAATATAGACCCATATTGCAGCCAGTATCGGGATCTACAAGTACCGCCATGGCACCATCTAAGAACAATTCAAGATTCATCTCTAGAGCAGTCAATACACCTGAACTTAGCTCTAGATGCACAATGTTTTCGACATGTTTTTCTACATCCGCTGTGCCGACGGCATGCAAGCGCTGTCTTTGTGAATCTCGAAGAGGAAATGTTGTAGTCCGCATTCCAAAAAAGATCTTCCACCCACATTCGGGAACGCTTTATTTACGGTGGCTAAAGTCTCTATGTCAACGAATTGCCTCTGCTCCGCTAAAAAACAATATTATTTGATTAATTAAGTATAATTATTTTTGCCGAAATGAGCCCGGTAGCTAAATTTAACAAAAGTCCCCGGCAATGCTGAGAAGCTATTTGTTGATGACGACATGTTACAATTACAAAAGCAATTATGGCGCAAATCTTTTTTGATCTGATAATTTCATTTTAGGCAACGAAGAAAAAGAAAAGCCTCAACGTGTTACATTAATGGCTACATGGGAAGCTTGGCTTTGTAAATACGAGCATTGCGACCCGGGTCATATTTATTGCCAGAAGAGGAAAGACATGTGAGTAAGGCTAACATGTGCTTTGGAACTATGAAGTTGGCCATCTACAGCTAGCATATCTTATAATTGAAGCAGTTCTGACTGAGATATGCGTGAACAGGGCCCATCTGATTATTACAAGGGAGATGGCCTGAGATTTTAGTTATATTCCTACACTAGCGTGAGGAAACAAATGAATTGGCCGACTAATGGGGGGTAACATTCCGAATGCTTTCCCGACTTGGCTCGAATCAAGCTTTGGGTAGCCGAAAACTGATTGCTTGGCGCAGTGAGCTCTATTTTCTTTTAATAGAATCGGATCTGAAAAAGCAAATGCGCGGAAATATGCAAACTGAATTGCGGATATAA
Organism: Casaregolazyma suthepensis; assembly: GCA_030568895.1. Taxonomy (NCBI): domain Eukaryota; kingdom Fungi; phylum Ascomycota; class Dipodascomycetes; order Dipodascales; family Trichomonascaceae; genus Casaregolazyma; species Casaregolazyma suthepensis. Next base: position 10,837 of record JAJMJB010000045.1, read on the forward strand.
ATTCACGCCCTGCCTTTCTTCGGGTTTTTGTAATTCAAAATAGTATAGCAACCGTCTCACTCGTTGCCTACCACTTAACCATGTATACTTTCGCTCTTGTCACTCTTTTGCCTCTTCTAGGCTTTGCTCAAGACTATTCCACTTATCCTCAAGTCCCTCAGACAGCCAGTATCAATGGATTTGCTGACCCTATCTATAGCAGTCTTCCCGACTGTGCAAAACCTTGCGTTAAGGCTACCAATTATGGCCCATGCCCCTACTGGGATACAGGCTGCCTGTGCGTGATAGAAGACTTCTCTGATGATGTCGCAGACTGCTGGGCATCTGCTTGTCAATGCAGTGATATCAGTACTGCCACCTATCTTGCAACCTCTCTGTGCTCATCTGCTGGAGTAAACGCACCTTACTGGTACCTGAACTCGGCCGCTGGTGCATCAATCTCATCTGCCGCTAGCGACTGTGCAGCTACTACATCCGCGGCCGTTGCCTCAAGTATTGCTAGCCCTACAGCTTCTGTCGCTGCTGTCTCCACTCCAACGGCTTCCTCAGAGGCCGTTGCTTCTACACCCGCTGCTTCATCTCCGGCTGCCTCATCTGAGCCGGCTGCCTCCTCGGCGCCAGCTGCTTCTTCGGAACCTGCTCCTTCTTCAGCGCCAGCTCCTTCTTCAGCGCCAGCTCCTTCTTCAGCACCAGCCGCCTCTTCGGAACCGGCTTCTTCAGAACCTGCTTCATCCGCACCCGCAAGCTCTGAAGGTGCCAGTGAATCAAGCTCTCCCAGCTCTGCCGCCAGCGAGGTGACTGCACCAGTGTCCGAGAGCGGTGCTGGTTCCACAGAATCTACTCCAAGCTCCGAAACTGCTAGCGCCTCTGGCTTTGGCAGCTCTGAAAGCAGCGCACCGGTCTCGGAATCGTCTGCTAGTTCAGAACCATCTGTTGCTGCTGCTTCAAGTGGTAGTGCAGTCCTCACGACCTCTTCCATCAGCCCCAACTCTTCAATTCCCGCAGTTCAATCAGACACTGCACCCCGCTTCTCCATGGCTTATATTGTTACGGCCGTCGTTGGAGTAGCTGGAATTCTCTTTGTTGTCCTCTAATAAATATGGCCCAGCCAAGAAAGAATAGGTAATATACATTTACATAATTATAAGAAATATATAATATAAAGAGGTAAGGACGCAAATACGAAATCGACGGCGTTTATGTACGTGACATCATCGAGGTTGTGATGGGGGCCAGGGTCAATTAACAAAGAAACCTTAGAAGCACCAACTATTGTTCCACGAAATGATAACCCATTGTTCTGCAAAAGGATATTTCATTGTTCTATAAAAGGAAATAACTTACTCTATAAAGGCTATCCTCCATCCAAGAAAGGGAATAACCCATCATTTCATCATAGGGAAAAGGCATTGCAATTAGCTCGTTCGTATCGCCTGGGCCAATATCATGGGCCGACTTAGTAAATATAATAACACGAAGCGAAATTTCTCGCACGGGGAAAGAGATTTAACAACTACAATTGCGAGAAAAAAAGCTGCTACTGTCAAATTTTATTTTTAGGGGATTCCACCATCTTTTGATGTAAAGTTTGTCTGGAGCTATAAACTTTGAGCATTCAAACGGAAAATGCTCCATGGGCGCTATTATCACTTTATCGCCGCAAATATGCAGGGAAATATTTCAGGAAAAAGTATAAATAAATCCTGGTATTTCCTATATATAATGGCCAATCCTTTGCGAATAATTGGGCCAGTGACTCCGTGGATCCGATTCTCTATTCTGTGGGCTAAATACGCAGCGATTTAACCAGAAAATTTCAACCATGGTAGCATTGAACAGACTTCTACTAGATGGTGTACTATTTTCCGGGTCCGTCCATCTTTCCCTAGATAAGACCCTTCCTGAGGTAGCACCACCGAGCGTGCTTACCGACTTTGCTTTCAGACTCACCGTTCCGCCATTGACTTACGATAACCTTTCATGTGAATTTACCAATCATGTCTTAGATGCTACTAAACAATTGCAATCTCAGTACAATGAAAGTTCGGGTCTGTGGGGAATTGAAGCTGTGCCGAACCTTTGGTGGGAATCGGCCAATTGCCTCTATGCCGTCGAGGATCTAATGGAAGTTGTACCTCAGACGAAAAATCAATATATTGATATAATTGCTCATACTTTTATCTTTGGGATGGTTCAAAGTTTCCAAAGAAGAAAGTTGAGCACTGGTGGTCTTTCTCTCACGGAGCCGAAGGCAGAACCCAACGGATTTGTCAACGAATTCTATGATGACAGCGGCTGGTGGGCTCTCGCTTGGATAAAGGCTTATGATATTACAGGAAATACCGAATACCTGAAACAAGCAGAGTATATTTTTGAGTTTCTAGTAGATGGCTGGGATGACCACTGTAACGGCGGCATTTGGTGGAAGACCGACAGACACTACAAGAATGCTGTATCTAATGAGCTATTTCTAGCAATCGCAGCTTCTTTGGCAAACAGAGTCCAGAATAATAAAGGTTATTACGCGGAATGGGCCGTCAAGGAGTGGGATTGGTTTGAGAAGTCCGGAATGATCAACGGCCAAAATCTCATAAATGACGGACTGGAGGAGTTTACCTGCGTTAATAACAATCAAACCCCCTGGTCTTATAATCAAGGAGTGGTTCTTGGGGGATTGGTCGAGTTAAGCAAAGCTACGGGGAAAAACTACCTTCCTACTGCCTTGGCTTTGGCCAAAGCATCGATATCTGATTTGACACAGAATGGAGTCATTACTGAAAGATGTGAGCCAGTCAACCCATGTGAAGGTGCTATGGAGTTCAAAGGAATCTATATCAGATATTTGGGTGTTTTGCAGAAGGCTACAGGCGATGCGGAGCTCGGCCATTATCTCGTGAATCAAGCTCTTTCACTATATGAAAGAGACAACGTCGATAACATATACGGGATTCGTTGGGCCGGCCCTGCCAATGGCATACTCCATCCTGCATCCCAACAATCGGCTGTGGAAGCTTTTGTTCAGGCAATTAGAGTCGGAGGATGCGCAGCGTACTCACAGTGATTTAACAAGAGCTGACTATTCTAAACAAGGGATTACTCTTAAGTGAAGTAACTTTGTAAACTTGTAAACTTTAAGCTTTTAAGCTTGTAAACTATTTTAAACTTGTAAAATTTATAAACTTTGTGAACCTTATATTAGATTCACTCTATTGAGAGCATTCTGACGATTGCGCAGATTTCTGTAAACTTAATAAACCCAGCAAACTCAAATATTGGCCCCCATCGTACTTTTAGCTTAACAGAAATATTTTCTCTCACAAAACACAAGTAAATAAATTGAGTTTTTGAGTCCATCATGGAGAAAAGCCGTACATTCTGCGAAACATGGAGGATCCACGGTTGAACCAAACTCACCTCCTATCTGCTGAATGGGTTTAGAAATATGTAAATGTTGCACGGTTTATTAATCTAAACAGTGGAATAAGCTACTTCCAAATAGATTGGGATGATTTTGAGAAATTATCGTCATTTTGGAGCAATGCTAATGAAGAGGATAGTGGCATTGGCAGCGAAACAACGAGAAAAGAACTCAGGAGAACATCGGATTTTCGGCCCTTACTTCATTATTCGGACTACAAGTGCTGGATGCTTTTCAAGACGTACGTAAATAAGGCATGAAGATTAGTTGCATGAATCTGTGGCTGAAGTCATGAATGCTTCGTATGGAGAAAACCGTTATATCGCGAGAAATCAGCTTAAACAGCTACAAATTCAATATTAGTAGCATGGAAATGAGGTAGAAACTGATAAATATTGGCTATAAAGCGGAGTTATTTTGGAATTTGCGTTTCGATAAACTTTGAAGATTATTCTACAGGCAATATAGTTGATCCCGATGAGTGTGGAACCTCAGAGCAGAGTTCAATTGAGTATTTATTCGATCTTGGAGTTTAATCTTAGAGTTATAAGGCACAATATAGGCTCATTGCTTATAATGGCAAGATATCTACAGGAGTTTTTGTCAGGAGTTTGAGATGAGTGAGATGAACACAGGCTCATTGAACCAACAATTTGCCTACTAACATGGAATTCGCTCCAAAGAGTTTATTTCAATCCTTACAAGAAAATATTTTAAAACAAGCCTAATATCATAAATTAATCGAGAAGTCGATCAGCGGTGTACTTGCATAGTTCGCCAGAACGGTGTTAAAATACCCGTCAAAAGTGGCACCAACCTGCTGTACAAGACTTTGATATAAGCTGGGAGTCAATACAAGAATCTGAGCACTGAGCGCGTCAACTGCAGATTTGAGTTTGGTTACTTCATATTTGACGAGGAATGAAACAGAAATAAACCCAAGGATAGCATGATCAAACGTGCTGTGCAGATTGATAATTTCCTGTAATGTCTTGTTCACAGGAGCCTCAAGATCCAATAAAGGAGTAGCAATAGTCAAAACATCAGTCGACGTGAAATTTGGGCAAGAAGTAAGGTTATCTGCAACGGTATTGATATACTTGGAGAGATTTTCAGACTGAAGAACCAGCTTGATCATATCACCCAAGTCATTTTTCTTGATTTTCGTCAAGGTAGTATACAATTCGTTAGTATAGTTTGTAATCTGACCGACATCTGCTGTCAATTGGGCAACACATTGAGTATCAGTAACACGCTTGTGCAGAGGGAGAGAGAAAGCCAAGCTAACGAGAGTCAGAGGCACAATAAAAAGGTGCAACAATTTCATTTTGATGAATTGAGTAGGAAGGTTTGGGAGAAACAATACGGTTCCTGGGCATTATATACCATATAGGGTTAAAAGTGACCCCACTTTTAGGTTGCCCGAGCAAAAATAACCATAAGTTAGGCATCAGAGAACACCAGCTAAACAAGTAAATTGATTAACAACAGAACAACAGGTGAACAAGTAAATTGGACAATTCGTTAAACAACAACGGGAAAACTTCTCTATTATATTTAATATCGTAATATTTATATAGCTATGCTAACTATCGAATTACAATTATCGGCATGAAGCCGGTAGCAATCTCCAACCGTCGATGCAGTGTTTCTTTTCGAGACCCCGCAAAAAAGTTTCGGCAAAAGTTTAAAGCTAGAAATTAAAAGTCGATGGGGTCGCGTAAACAGGGAATTCTCGCACCACGAAAGCTACGGATATATAGTATGAATATCTATCTATAATGAACTATTAAATAATTGAATTACTTAGAGATCATATAAAAAATCTTCGGCATTCCATCCGAACAAAGCCATTCATCATGTTGTATATATGCAGAGCACTTGTGCTTGTTGCACTCGGCCAATAGCCGCATCTTTGAAGCCGCATATTTTCACCACAAGCGGGGTTGTGGCATCAGCAAGGGTAATAAATTATAACCGATAGAGAGAGAAAGAAAATATTTGTCCCGCTATATTTGTTTATACATGAATGCACGTTTTGCGGTGATTTGTTTGGATTCTCTGCGTGTTCGCTAGCTCTATTTCCACTTTGGGGAAAATCTTCTTGTTTCTTAGTACAGACGTGAAACAACTAAAATATCTGATGGAGATGGAATGTAAATAGTGTTCTGAAGGTATTTTCCCGATTAGGAAATCGATAGAGTAACAATAATAACGGTATTTCTTGACGTTTGATGATTCTTTCATGTTTAACTGTCACGATTCTGGACCTGATGATCAGATCAGCCGTGGTCAGGGACCTCAGGATAAACTGAGCCGTATCCTATAGCCGGATCGAATGGAATCGAACATCTTATTCAATTGGCCAATAGAAATTTATCATACATGTTGAATCGTGCATAATTGTTGATTTCGATCGGAATCATCCAATTTTAAGGACATCCGAAGATGCCGTTCCCCGCAGTGGATCGAGGAGAGAGCCTAAGGAGATATCATTCTACCGGCAGCATTTCATTGGATTGGATTATTTGATATTTGGAATATTTTTTTGCTTTTAATTATGAAGATTACGAAATAATATTTATAATTTATAGCCTCAATGATCACAATTGAATGGTTTTCTTGCATAGTTCAAAATGCCAAGATGCATACCATAATTCGCGGTGGGGTTTATCACGGCTCAATAGGCAATGCAGGAATAACACGACGTGTGTCACAATTACAATTATTGCATCTTTTCGTATTTAGTTCTATAATATGCATAATATCAATAATATCAAAGATTCTGCAGAAACACCAGACATTATAGCATAAGACGAGGAATCCTAAGACGAGCCATAGGCACAGCTTCAAGCCACTGAATAACAATTATTTCGTAAATATCTCTTAGAATAAGTTTTAAAATATACTCAAATGTACAAATAACACATATTTATGCTAAGAAAACCCCATAACAAAGAACTCAGACGCAATTGGTGTTGGTTTTGTCGATGTTTATGCGCTTTTCGCTTGGATCGTATCTCCAAAGATAAGATAACACCCACCCATAAGATTTATCTTGATTTGCCCTGATAAGCACTTCCACACATTACAATGTTTGATCTCGTAGTAAAAAACGGCATAATTATAAACGCCAGTGGAACCATCGAACCTCCCAACTCAGATATTGCAGTTTCTGGCGATATAATTGTATGTATTGGTCGAGATCTCCAAGGGAAAAAGATAATCGATGCTAAAGGAGCTCATGTAACCCCTGGTGGAGTAGATGGCCATGTACATTTGGATCAGGAAAGCGATTATTCCAATCCAGACGATTCAGATGAGAAACAAGCACCGGCAAAAGTAATTGGAGAGTCGTTTTTTGACGGCACTAAATCAGCCATCTGTGGAGGTACTACGTCAATTGTCGTGTTTGCAGATCAGAAAAAATCAGACACTACTGTAATGAGCAATGTTGAGAAATATATGGCAAAAGCTCAAGGAAACTGTTTCTGTGACTATGGAGTTCATCTTATTGTCACTAATCCTACTGATAATATCGTCGAGGAAGAACTGCCCGTTCTGTTCAACAGAGGCATATCCTCAATCAAACTATACATGACATATTCCTCGTTAGTATTATCTGATAGAGAAGTCATTAAAATCATGAGTAAAACCAGAGAAATCGGCATGACTGTTCTTATTCATACGGAAAACTGGGACATGATCTCCTATATCATTGAGAAACTCGAGCAAGCAGGAATGACCGATCCTTATTATCATGCAGTTTCTCATGCCTATTTGGCCGAAGATGAGGCGTCCTATAGAGCAATTGCCATGTCTGATCTAATGAGGGCTCCCATTCTCATTGTTCATGTCTCGACCAAGGCTGCAACTGACAACATTAGGTCTGCACAGACGCGAAACAAACCTGTTTTTGCTGAAACTTGTCCGCAGTACTTGTACCTGAAATCAGATAAGTTGAAACTTCCCGAATTCGAAGGTGCCAAATACGTTTGTTCCCCGCCTTTGCGAGATGACGATAAGGACGTCGAGGCTCTATGGGAAGGAATTGCCAATGGAACATTTACTGTGCTATCTTCCGATCACTGCCCCTACAAATTTGATGGTCTCAACGGCAAAAAAGTCGCAATTGACGACCATGGCCATCATCATTTCAAAAACATCCCCAACGGACTGCCTGGAGTGGAGACCAGACTTCCGCTTGCCTATCAGGGGGTTCTGGATCACAAGATATCTGCTCATAAATTTGTCGAGGTCACGAGTTATAATCCTGCCATGGTGCATGGATTGAAGAACAAAGGTGTGATTGCTCCTGGATATGACGCCGACCTGGTGATATGGTATCCGGACGATGAATTCGAGCCATTTGCAATCACCAACGATAAACTACATCATAGCTGTGATTATACGCCGTTTGAAAACATTTCTGTCAAAAATTGGCCTCGATACACAATTCTCAGGGGTCAGGTAGTTTGGGATCGGGAGGCCGACTATGCCATTGAAGAACCAATTGGAAAATACATCAACCGAGACAAAAACAGACTGGGATTCAATGGAAAGACCATAAGCAAAGAAGTATATTGATGTACAGATATCCGATATATATGCACATATGCACGAAGTTAAGTGATTGAAAACCTGACCACAGCTCGATAGAACTGGAGAAAAGCAACTAGGGAGGCAGAATAAATAACGAGATTATCGAAACAAAACGCAAGAAGTCCAAACGAGACGAAATATTGTCCATATGCAAGGTTGACGCACGTCTGCCGATGACTAAGCGCCCAAATTGCCAAAAACGTAACGAAGCAAAACAAGCGTCCAAAGAGCAAAGAACAAGAGATATACAACTTCTAACATATAACACAACATGTAGTATTATTATCACCGGTGTCATCGTCAAAATAATTAGTATCCTTAGCAACCTTATCTTCTGTTGATTCAGTAAAGTTTATTACTTCTAGGCAGATGTTCGAGACGAATAGAGGCTGCCGACGTAGTTGCTCTTTGAGTCTTCGATTGACCATATACAGTCTTCTAGCTCTTACGTCAGATATAACCGTAGCTTGATCAGCAGTAACATCTCTGGACGCCAGAGTGCTCAGCTCGACGTTTTCTACCATTCTAGTTATCTGGACAGAAAGAAGGTTGCTAATGTGTGGCGGCTGTTTATGTGGTTCTTCGTGGGGATCCTCATTGAGCCTCATATTCACGGTGAGGCGGGCCGCACAAAGATGCAGGGGATGACGCTGGTAGGGAAATACGAGGTGAGAGGCAACATATGAGCGGATAGATGAGAATTGGGGATGTTTAGAGTGAGATGATTGTAATTCCGAGATTTTATAGCAGTTTAGTTCGTAGTGGTGGATTTTCGCCGGTATCTTATCTAGATAAGAGAGACACACAGCCAACCACAAATACCCAAACGAGAAAGAGAGGCTTCTGATAGTTTTACTAAAGATATCTTTACCATGTGATTAGATAATCTGACTGGGCTGACTATCAGCACGCTTGCAAATTTACCCTGCTGATATCCGGCTGTTTATCAGATTGCGGCTTGCTCACAGCGGTGATTGTGCTACAGCCGTGATTGTGCTACATAATCACTGCTTATCGCCCTCCTGCTGCTCGCTCTCCTGCTGCTCGTCCTCCTGCTTGCCACTCTCCTCATTCTCACCCCTCTTCAGACTTTCTATGCCCGCTCTGAAATGCTCCAGAATCCTCTCGTAAAACATCCCCGGCTCCTCTGCAGGAGTCGTTACCACTAACTCGTCCTCCTTGCCGAACATTATGTCTCTCCAACCCATTGCAAAATCCTTCAGCTCTGCAAATAGCGGAGAGAACTTTGAAGTGATAAATTCTGGAAAGGAACTTGGCATCATTTGAATACCCTTTATCGAAAGTGGAACCGTATAAAGAATAGTATTCTTACCCGGATTCTCGCTTACTTTAAAAGAAGTACCAGGAGGCCAGCCATATTCGATGCAGACAGACAAGAATACGTAGAAGAAAGATTCAAGATCATGGCGAAATGAATGCATGACAGCAGGCTCATCAGGTCCACCAAATTCATCTTCGTGATATCTATGTTCTAGCAGCTCAATCGCAAGAAACTTCTTCGTACCTATCACCCTGTGAAGCTCTCGTTCGGTGCTTGTCAGGCCATCTTCTGTCTTCTGGTCGTCATTGTAATCAAGCAATACTGCATGATCTAAATCAATCAGACCGCCTTTAAGCCCATCATTACGTGAAGGATCAGTAATTATAATATTCCCAACCGAGATATCGCGATGGAGAATTTTTCCCTGACAAAGAAGAGATTTGTGAGCTACAATGGCGTCCTGAATAGTTTCAAGTAACTGGACAGCCGACTTAACAGAAGATAATGGAGTACCGACTGGCTCAGTCACGCAAAAACATAGGTCTCTTTCGTCAAAATAAACCTCTTGAAAAATATCAAACGACCGGAAAATATCAAACGACAGGCCAGATCGCATATCAATGGTGCGTGCGAGAACACCAGCAGCAACGAGTCTCGGAACACCCCTGACATTCCTTTGGCCTGCTATTTCCAGAAGATCAGCCTCTAAATAAGCCTTCTCAGTGCGCTGCCAAGAGAACTTGACAATGCCCGACCGGTCCTTCGTCAGATAGCAGCATGTGCAACGGCCTACAATGCCAGCACTTTCTACAAGACATTTGGTTTCCAGTGGCACATCAACCGTCGTTCCAGTTCTATCTACTGCACAGAGACGCTCGTGAACTTTTCCATCTATATTTTCGCGTTTGATGAAGGTGTCAAGGCCAAATTCTTCATCGCTCATGAGATGGCAGCCACAGATAACTCGAATGAATCGGTCTGGACACTCTCTAATGTCAAACGGCGTGGCCGAAAAATCCCCACATCTATCAAAACAATAAAGTCTCATTATAAAGTTATTCAGGGTGAATGCCAATAAAAACCTTCGCCGAGGTTGAGCAGTAAAGACACAGAGAGCGTACTTAGCCAACAGCCGATACTTATTTTTTGTCTCAGAAACAGTGATTTCTCCGAGGAGAAGAAACTTCACCCACTCCGATTCATATGGGCGAAAAACTGGCAGTCGGCTCTTGACGCAGAAGCTTAATTGCTCAGTTTCTAGGCTCTTGAAAAGACTCAAGGTATTATTCACCCTATGACAAGCATTAGGGCTGTCTGCAAGATACTGGTGTGCAAAAGCCGCTAGCCATTTCCAAAATCTTCTTCTTGTAATTGGTTCTGAAAACAATTGAGACAGGCCATTTCTTTCTTGTACCGACTGATATATCTCGTTGCTTCTGCGAACCCAGGCACTTCGTTCATAATTGGATTCGGCGCCATCATGGAAATATTTCTCATAAAAGTTTGGCACTCTGACAAACGAACAATTTGATAAGTGAGACTTCAAACGCTTTTCTAAGTCTCTGTCGTTCTTGAACTCGCTATGAGCTGCAGTATCGCTTGAAGGCACCATGCTCATCCTTTGGGCCAGCTTGATAGCCTCAATCCATATATTTATCTCACAGTCTTCATCGCCCACAGTGGAATCAAGAATAGCATCAACTAGAGGGAGAAAAAAAGTGTGCGGGGACCTGTTTTTCACCACTGAAGGGAAAAGATCGTCATCAAGGCTGTAGCCGGGCATAACCCTTGAGCGAAGAATACGTGCAGCTTTATCTTGGAGAAGACTCATTATTATTCCCCGACCAAAATGTGTAGCATCCAATCCCTCTACTTCTGTTAGCTCATTGCTATAGCTGTCTGCTTCACATACCTAAATGCCCACCACTCGACAGTACATCCTTTGCCGACTGCAGATCCTGTATTAATTTCGGGCCAAAATACAGCTCACTATCCCTGATAGCACTGATTTCCTCTTCTGAGAATTCGATTTCCTGCTGAGCCATGGTTGAAGTGGTAAAAGTACAATTATGCTACGGGATAGTTAAATTATGGTACGGCGTCAGCTGGTATAAAAGGCACTTTTCGACCATTGATACAGATACGCAGCTTAGATGAGATAAATAAAAAATTATCTAATGGAAAAAAATGTAAAGTGGGCTATTATTTATACTCTGGGCCGGCCGTCTTAGCTTTCAAATGCTATGATGGAGTCCCAAAGAGGTAAGAAATAGAATAGCTAACATAGCTTAAATATTCACGAGAAATTCACCAAACTAATACAAAAAAAATACAAAAAAATGGCCTTTACTCGCAAACTTACAAGAAAAAATACGTGTATTTCTTCAGTTTATATCTTCTACAACAGGCAACAATTTCTTTAAACCAGATTTATCACTGTCACTGTCGTATAGGGTATCATATTTATAGAGCAAGTACGGCAACCAAAGAAGCAAGTCCAGTGATTGAAACAACGCTCAAGAAAGAGTCTCGAATGCCAAATCCAATGCTGAGGGTGGAACCTGCAGCAACAACGGCAGGAGTCGAGGAGTTTCCACCAGTGCTGGGAACAACAGCAGGCTCAGAGGAGCTGGCGGGGGCAGCAACGCTGGAAGGCTCAACCGATGAAGGAGCTGCTGCAGCACTGGAAACAGGTGCAACAGACGAGGGAGCAGCTGCACTTGAGGAAGCTGGGGCGGCTTCGGAGGGGGCAATGGCAGCACTAGATGCAGCAGCACTAGAAGGAGCAGCGCTAGAAGGAGCGGCACTAGAAGCGGGAGCTGCGCTAGAAGCAGGGGCTGCACTAGAAGCGGCAGCGCTGGAGGCAGGAGCGCTGGAGGAAGCAGCAGCACTAGAGGCACTAGACGAAGCGGGAGCACTAGAAGAAGCAGCAGCGCTGGATGAAGCAGAAGAGACACTGCTGCAGCTGAGATCAAACACGGGCTTGTGGCTCAGAGTGTCTCCGACAATGCCAAACGAGGGAGAGGATCCGGCATCATACAAGGTGTACCAGAAGACGTTGTACTGGCCGAAAATCTGGCATCCAACCTGGTCCCAGTACGTCTGAGCATTCTGAACAGAGGCCACACCCTGGTTCTCCTGAGGACCGGAAACGGGCCAGCCGGTCTCGGTGATCCAGACGGGCTTTCCACCAGCAACACCCTTGACCTTGTTGACGGAGTCCCAGAACAGGTTCTGGCCATTGTCGATCGAGTTGGCCAAGGTGTTCTCGAAGTAAGGATATCCATCGAAACCCAGCCAGTCGACGTTATCGATAACCTCGGAAATGGAGCCGTTGACCCAGGCAGTCCAGGTGTCAACATGTCCAATGGAAGCACCAGACAAAGGAGTGTTAGCAATGGCGTCTCGGACCTGCTTAATATATGAAACGACAGTGTCGGGGCCTACACCAATGCCAGCATGGGCCTGGATTCCCATGACGGAATCTCGATACAAATCCTCAGATCCGACAGAGATGCCGACTACCAGGTCAGACAGCTGGCTGCCGTACTGCGAAATGGCGCTTTTGAGAGCAGCCAGCTCATTGTCGAACTCGGCGTCTCCGGCAGAAGCCCACAAACCCAGCAAAAGCTTGGTGTTGGTGGAAATGGCGGCAGGAATGGCCGATATAGGGGTGTTGGTGGTTCCCCCCTGAATCATGGTGTACAAACGGGCCGAGTTGAAGTCGCCAGGAGCGCCCTGGAGGCTGCTGGCGTCCTTGAAAAGAGTCTCGAACTGTTGCTGGTCAACGGCAGCGCCAGACGAGTCGGTGGACCCGTAGTTAAACCCCAGGACGTTTGAGGCAGTAGCACTGCTAGCCAGAGCAGCCAATAGTGTCAAAGAACCAAACATATTAGAAGAAAAGGAAAAGCAATTAACGACTGGAAAGAACAGAAATTAGACACTAACTACTGGGATTTTGGAGTTTGGTGGGAAGGAAAAACAACAAGTCGGGGATTGTTTTTTTTTATATTTCAACGGGGCCCTAAAAATAGCAGGTCACCTTCCTAATTGGGACCGGAATCCAAACCCACGAGTCCAAATAAGGGCAATATGTTAGGGCAACGGAGGAAAATGCATACAAATGCTAGACATTTGGATATTTGAGAGAATATTTGAGGCCATATTTGAGACATGTAGCTCGGGTATTTGGCCTTTGTGGAGTGGCTGGCGTTTGTTTACGTTTATTTGCCGTGTTTATATACCTAATATCATGCTATTTCTTCAAATGTTAAATCAACAATCATTCCGGAACTTCGTCGGATGGATTGAATGGGCCGATTTTTCGCTCGAATTTCCGGCTTGATTTATATATTCCTAAGTCTTTATCTCGATTCCACGTCTCATGTCTTAGACCACTAAATCATTGCTCCATCCCTTTCTGTCTTAATTTCCTTTTTGTAGAATCTAACGTCGTAATGAAAAACCCTTTTCTCCAGCCAAAATGACTCAGACGTTTGCTCGCAGACAACTTTGATTTGGCGATTGTTTATTTGGGAATTTTACTCAGCGACTTTCATTTGCCATGTTTGAAATCCCACTGTAATTGGCTCGGGGGCTTTTAGGGCCGTGGAATACCAGCCACTCAGAAGATTCCACTCAGAAACGTCCCGAACCTTAACGGCTCGTACAGCAAAGGAAGGAACAACAGGACAGATGGGCACGGAAAAAGCTCAGAACTGGATCTAATTTCGATTACGATATGTAAATCTTAAATATTACATTTCTTTCATATAATACTAAATTATACTCGCATATACTCGGCCTTCTCTAACTGCCTTCTCTGCTTCTCTTACTGCTCACTACCCAACTTAAAAACACGATGCTCTTGGCCGTCTTGGCGTAGCGTACTGGTAAACAAGCCGATGATATGGGGAAATACTATAAATAGAGATATAACGGTGAGATACAAATCAGATAACGTAAGATATAAGCCAGATCGCCTCATCGGTCATTATATAAATAGATAGAATTCCCTCAGTATAAATAGCGTACGCATATAAATAGACAGCAGGCATAATTGGCCCCTATTCTTCTCACCAGCCCAATTCTCCTCACCAGCCTAATTCCCTTCTGCAAAACTCAATAATATACCTCGTCGACATGTTGATATGCTGCTTGGAAGGCCTCTCGAAGTCGAATATCGCCGAGTCGTGAATCCCTGACGGCTCTATAAATACATGCTCTGATATCCCCGCAACTTTGGCCCATTCGACTATACTGTCTCGTGCAGCCTCTGCTCCTCCACATGTAATACATAGTTTTTCAGGAAATACGTCTTTCCAGAAATCTGAGTGTGAATGGTATGGAGAAACCCATACACTCTTGGCCACTTCCTTGTCTTCGCAGTACAAGCCAGCCATATAATCGTCTGCTTCAAAAGTAACATAATCATGATTACCGTCTGATGCATAACTGCCTGTTTTAGTTGCAACCAGATTGACCCACGGAGAGATCAGGATCACACTAGTTGGCCGTACAATGTCCATATCGGGCTTGCCAACAGCCTCATTTCCATGATGGAACTGAGCAGCTAGAGCAACTGCCATGTTACCGCCTGCAGAATCGCCCATAAGCGTCACGTTTGTGCAATTTCCGTCCTCGACAAGTGTCCTATACAGAGCATTGGCTTCCTGCAACTGCCTAGGATAAACGGCCTCAGGAGCTAAAGAATACTCATGCACCAGTATACTCAACCTTGGATTATTCAATTCCGAGTACAATTTTTCTAGAAATGTCAAATGTTCCGGCATAGCTGCCAGGACATAGCCTCCACCATGGAAAAATACAATAACAGGATCCTCCGGCAGCCTGTTCTTAGCCTCGACGAGCCAATACGCTTCACCAGTCGCGTCATACGGAAACGGCTCAAGATAACAGCGCAGATGCGCAAACTCAGCGCTACGCCTCTGCATAAGCGTTCTTAACGGCACATTAGGAGTGACGTACCTACAGTTAGAGCGTACTACGTCTGGTTTGATCTCTCCACTTACAACAACTGCCTCAACTGCAGCCTACTTGTGATATGACGAGCAGCAACCTGCAATACTACGCTTCTTAACGAGCCTTTGCGGCCGGTTCCTACCGTGAGATGCTTGGAGGCCGTCCATGCCATCAGAGGACCTGCGGGTCAGTACAAATATCTCTACGCACATGCTATTTTTTACCCACCGATTTCCAGCATGCATCCCACCACAGTGAGAATATCGCCCATTTGTTGCAAGGACATGTTTCTTGCTATGGCTAGGGTTTAGGAAGAGCCGGATCAAAAAGAACGCAGGAGGAAAGCGGGGATCACAGGGATGGAGGGATGCTAGATATACGCTGGGGATTACGGCAGGGAGTCGGGGAGAGTCTGAAGAAGACAGGCGATAATGGGAGCTTTTACGAAATAACAAAAAGAGCCTGTTTAATTTAGATTAGGGGAAGGAAGTTTATCGTAGGTGGATGGATTTGGTGGAGAAGTCACGTGGGAAGAGGCTGAGAGGAGGCTAGGGAAGTGTGATATATCTAGAGAAATAAGGTATATAGTAAAATATTGGATATTCTTATATCTGTATTTATATTCGAATTAGTATTCTGTATTCTGTATTCTGTATTTAATACTCTGTATAATACTCTGTATTCGTATATTCTTACTCAATCACTAACTCCTAAACTACTATCTTAACTACCAACATTGTACACCACCCATGCAGTATCCACTCAAGAACCAAGTAGCCCTTGTAACCGGAGGCTCAGCGGGCCTCGGCGCGGAAATCGTCAGAAAACTAGCAGCCGAAGGCACCTGTGTCGCTATCAATTATGCTCACCGAAGACGGCCAGCCGTCGATCTGGCTGACGAGGTGGAGAGAGAGTATAATGTCGATACTCTGGTGGTCCAGGGCGATGTATCTAAACCAGAGGATTTGGAACGCATAGTCGAGAAAACTGTCACAACGTTCGGAAAACTGGATATCGTCATTTCCAACGCTGGCTGGACTCGCAAGGTGCCTTTTCAGTATGTCGACCAGCTCACCGGTGAAGAGTAAGTAGATCTGCATCTCTTAGACGTAGCTAACGAGCAGTTTCACCAAGTGCTTCGAGTTCAATGTGACGACGCATTTCAACCTGTTCAAGCTGGTCAAACCGCATCTGGAAGCAAACCCCATTGGTGGCTCTTTCGTGGTATCAGCCAGTCTGGCTGGCCGACGTCCTACAGGATCGTCCATTGCTTATTCTTGCAGCAAAGCAGCATTGATTCACCTGGTGGAATGTCTTGCTAAGACGCAGGGTCCTCAAATCAGAGTCAATGCCATTTGTCCTGGGTTGATGTTGACAGAGGTAGGTGATAGACGTTCAGGGGGTGATATATGTTCTCGGTGATCTATGTTCACGATGATCTACGGTGATCTACCCTCACAATTAATCTGCCTTCACACTAACTAGCTCAGTGGGCCGATGATTTCCCCAAAGAAGTCATCGATGCCACCATCGACGCTTCTCCGTTGAAAATGGCGACGGATATTGAAGACGCTGCAGACGCGTACGTTGCCTGTGTGAAGAACAGGAGCCAGACAGGCACTGCTATTACGATAGATGCGGGGTTGTACGTTGTGGCGTAATAGTATTGGAGAATTATATAATATTGGAGATTTATATAGTATTGGAGATGGTATCGTGCTTGGAGAATTATATCGTGGTTATTACTTGGAATTGAATTGTCTATATTTCGGTAAGTATAATGGCTGATGCCTACTGAGATCAAGCTGTCTAGTGATGCAGTTCCCCACAATTATGCTATATTATGTTGTATGCCCAGTATATCTAGGAATAATATATGATCTGAATAATTGATCGTGTGAATACAAATATCAACAATATCTCATACTTATTTTCCTGCTTCATCCTTCTCATACTTATTCTCCTACTTCAACCTCTCGCAGTAGCCTCCTAAGGTAAAACCAGCCTGGAACCTAACACACGACCATATCAAATACCAAATACCAAACCTCACAATTTAAAACAGACTTCTCTATATAATCATATCGTTCAACTCTATACCTACCAATTCATACCTATCTTCATGATGCATCTCACCCCAGCTCTGAACCACTACCAGTATTCTCTGACTCCTCCATCCCCACCTACATCACTATCAATATGGCAACTTGCTGCTAGAGTAAGTGTAGTCACCATACCATCTGGATGCAACTTGAAAGTAAAAATGCCAGAACGAGAGGCCGGCATACGCTCCATGGTCGTCTCAAATTCATTGGTCAAAAGCCATTTTTGACGCTCTCCATTCAATCCCTGATAATATATCGTATACATGTATTCCCTGGTACAGAAAAGCGCGCATTTGGTGCCGCATTTCTTCATATGCTCAATGCATTGACCATTCACTGCCTTCAGAACTCTCTGACACCGAAGAATAGTTCTTCCATCAGGGGCCAGATGAGGAGGGGTTTGAGGAAATGCCTTTTCCATTACCTCAGAAAGATCCATGTCAAAAGGAAGATAACAATCGTAAGAGCATATGACTGGATATAGCATTCTGTCACCGGAGTACACAGGAAACCAATAGGTAGAACTGTCAGTTTGGCCCGCATTACCGGGAAGCAGTACACTTCTTATTTCACCACCAAGCTTGAAGGTTTCGCAATACGTCTTATTGGTCATTAAAGCATTGATCTTACGCTCAACAGGCTGAAATATCAAATTCCTGAATAGCACTGCCAAATCTTTTGCAGTGAGTGATTTGGCTGCCAAATCAACAAAGCTGGAAAACCGGGTGAACTGATGATTCTGATAGAATTGGTCATATTCAATAGGAAATAGTACGCCGTCGTTTAGATCCAGTCCATAGTCATTAAGATCAAGGATGTTTTTAAGGCCTTCTTTAGTTGGAGCGCCGTCGATACTTTCTATCGCTCCTGTTTCTTGATTTACTCGATACGTGGATAAATGTGGATGTGACATAGTTATTGTAACGATAAGTTAGAGAAAAGGGGACTTATATGGCAAAGTGATACCTCATCTCCATTCCTAATCGGGTTAGTGTGGAGACGATCAATGACGGAGAGCCGGTTTTCTTAGGTAATTGAATCAACTTCGGAATTTTTTGAGTAGAAATTTCTTAGAATATATATTATTAAGTAGTATTTTCTCAAGTATGTCTGTCTATTTCAATAATTTCCCCTTATTGAGAACGATAAGTCACTGGTTTGTCGCTGGAATTCGTGCGGCGTTGAGCCTCAATTGTCCACATATGGAAATCCACAGCATTGCCAGAAATTCATGTCGACAAGCAGTCTGCAAGTTTACTATCAATATGGAGACTATTAAACTTGATTTTTAAGTTCAAAGCCTATAAGCCAAGAATTTGTTGCGTGATGCTACCATTTGGTATTATGGATTTAAGGGCTAACTAAAGTACTGTAGACGAGTACCTCTATCATTACATTATGCAAATGAAAATCTATGAAAATCTCTCCTCTTTTTAGTTAAACCGGCTCTATCAACCCTACAATTTAAGCTAATTACACGCAGATATTAAATCTGCCATATTTGTTTGCCAATTGCCGACACCAACATCAAGCTATCCGTCATGATCAAACGTTAGCCTAAGAATGATATAATGCAGCAAGAGTGAGCGCAAGCACAGTACCTTCCGGATGTATTTCGTAACTGAAAGGAGCATCACTCGAATCCCATATGAGCTCAAGAGTATCCGCAAAATCATTCTGTAGGAAAACGCCGACACCATCCGCATTGAGATCAGTAGAATGACCAACGTACATATAATCTCTGGTGCACAGAAGAGCAAACTTAGTACGACATCTTTCCATACACTTATGGCAAATGATCTGCAAGATAGTCATGGCAGTCCTGCACTCAATCAGGACGTCATCATGGGGATTATCTGCCATATTGCCCGTATTGCTGACTGTTGCTGTTCGTATTACTTCCACAAAACTCATGTCTGCAGGAAGATAACTTTCAGTGGGGAATATCACTGGATAGAGCATTTTGTCTCCGCTATACACCGGAAACCAGGATGCCAAATCATCAAACGGAGCGCCGAGAAACGGTTTGCTCCTTACTTTATCAAAAATCTTGAAGGCATCACGATACGCGGGATTTCCCATCAAGTCATCTATCTTTCTTTCTACAGGATGAAAAATGCGATTGTGTACAAGTATAGCCAATTCCTCTATCGTAGTAGCTCTGGTAGCCAAGTCAAGAAAGCTCTCGAGACGAAGAATCAGGTTATCCTGAAAAAATCTGTTGAAGCCCTTGGGATACAAGACACCATCATTCTCTACGTCGACGTTATATTCAGAAAGATCAAACATAGCTAAACCACGTTGTGACTTGGGCACAGCTACGGCCTCTGGAAGTTCGGTGCTTATCACCTTTCCAGGTGCGGGGTCAAGTTCATGCGTGTATAAAGTTGAAATTAGTCGCATGGTGAAGGTAAGTTGATGAGTTACAAGCGTCATGTTGCGCTTATATAGGTGTGGTGATGGCATGTCCTAATGCGGTAGTGTGGCGGCGATCATTACGAGTGGTAGTTTGTGCGCTTTTGGGATTGGAAAAGGGATTGAATTTATTCTAGAGAAAAGCACATGAAAGCACATGAATATTTATTTTATTATAAAGAAGTAGCTTACGTTCTGTGCTTATTTGGCCGTGGATTAACAGTACCCTAACCTTGATGCGGCTTGACGTCTCGAATCTCCAATCTTTGTAAATCTAAAACTATAAAAAGGCATGGGTGGTTTAAAGTAAGTGAATAAAATCTATATATGCTATTATGTGAATATTAAAATGCCTAAATATCTATATTTCTGGACAAAAGGCGAATTCAAAGTGGATGTAATAGGCTGTTGGGGGCCAATATGATCAGTCAAGTTGCCAGATAGCTGAGCCTCAAAGTAAGCTGAAGTTGTTTGAAACGGGAGAGAGCGAGAGATATTTTTTGTTAGACAGTTTGAATATATATAAATAAGACCTAATTCAGGCTCAAATATATCTTTATCAACAGATTTCTATTTCGGCATTTGTATCGTATTCGTATCGTACTACCACCACCATCAAAAACTCTCTATCAATTTCAAAACTACACCAAAATTAGTGATCACTTCACATAAGAAAACACAATTCTTCAACTTTATAAACCACTTTATAACCTTATAAAAACTCTACCACAAAACTCTACTACTACATTCTTAGCACAACCTCCACCTATCGATTCATATGATGTGCCACTGCAAGAGTGACACAAATCACATGTCCCTCTGGATGCACTCGGAACAAAAAGGAAGATGAAGTAGAAAGTGATGAACATGCAATTTGCTGCTGGAAATCATTTGCAGTGATCCAGCTCGAGCTATGTGGGTCACTAAAGTAAACGTACATGTATTCCTTTGTAAACAGAAGAGCACATATAGTTCCGCATTGCTTCATATATTCAAAACAAATATCATCAAGCTTATTTAGTACCTTACGGCACTCAAGTCCCAATCTTGACTCGAGATCAATGCCGTGAGCAGAAGGATCGTAGTCCGTACCGAGGGTACTTGTTTGCCCGAAGCTCCAGCCAAAAGGAAGACGAGATTCTGTTGTACAAATCACAGGATACAGAATTCTATCGCCTATGTATACTGGAAACCAGTAGGTAGAATCATCAGCTTGAGCGAGGTGGTCAGGAAGATGCATGCTTCTTATTCTGTCAGCAAGTTTGAAGGTATCACGATAGGTGGGATTGGCCATGAGAGCATCGAGTTTCGGCTCAATAGGGAGAAAAATCCTATCTTGTATAACAGTGGCCAATGCCTTTGCATCACGCGCATGAGCACATTCAATGGCAAATGCCTTGAAACTCTGAACTCGGTTGTCTTGATAGAGTTTGCTAAAAGCACGGGGAAACAGAATACCGTCGTTTCTCACGTCAACTCCGTAACTAGCAGGATCAAAAACATCTTGAGACGCATCTGGATATTCCGTGAGATTGGAATTATCGTAGTATTTTGTTTCGCCGGTGTTCAGGTCGAGTGCGCCGAAAAATTTTATAGAACCCATGGTGGTATAAGTTAAGTTTAAGGGGGGAAATTAAGAGATGGGGAGTTGCAGTTATATAAGAACTAGGGAGAGCAGTCAGCGATGGTTGTGGTGGAGAAGGCTAGACCTTGGACTGTATATCTCGAGCAATTGAATAATTTGCAATATACAGAGAGAGAGAGAGAGAGAGAGAGACAGATACTCGAGTAATAAGACAAAATATTCGTTATTGAAGAAGAAATACGCTTTGCTGGTTGAAATCTTCTCAGGTGCGGCGTTTTGAGGCTCATCGGCTTTGCTTGGAGATAAGATCTGAAACAATCAACGAGTAGCAGTAGATGATCAAGTACAATAGTAAACGAGGAGTGGATATAACTAACAATTAAAAATTATGGAGCCTCAATTGCTCATTGCTGGTATTTTTAATGTTAATATCGTTCATTCTCTCTGTTGTGGTATATTCATGATGAGGTACAGAATTTCGTGAGGATTTTGAGGCTATCGGTGTGGATACACACACAGTGTTTCTATAGCTATACGAACGACGCAGTACTCCAACTAGCACTTCACAGCATAATCACCATTACTGCATAAAATTCACCCGCAGAACACTATTTAGTTTCCATATGTTATTTATATAGAGTTTAAACTGTAAATTCAAACAATTACATTGTTACGAATGTACCTAGTCAATGCTGATTAAAGAGTCACTGATTGGATAACTAGACGTCAAACACTATTCATTCTAACTACCGACTTCGAGTACAATTCACTCTCTATTAATCACTATAAACATTCCTGCCCTCCAAAAAGCCAAGACCAACTCTCAAACCTTAAATCATTAAAGTTGACGCTTGTTTCTGCCTGTTCCCGTATGCCCAGATTTTGGGTTTTTCGCTGTGATCCGAATTGTGGCGGTGGAGAAATTTGCTTGGAGGACGTTTGCAGGCAGTTTATCAACACAATACCGACAAACATAACAAAACAGAGATTAATATTCAATTCCTAGTATATAAATAATTTCCTATGACATGTAACTATCCAAACCTCATTTATTCTCCTCCTATACCAATATCCATCGAATTCCATGCCCCCCAAAATTGTGGCTAGTGCCGCTTGGTCACGTGAAGTGTTATCACTTTTAGATTGCATTAGCCACAATTTCATAGGATAAAATCCTTTTCAACATACACCGCTGCCAAAGTTTTCTTGTTTGTTGAGAATTCTTGAAAAAGCATTGGATTTCAATACTCAATTTCTGCTCTAAGCGTAAATAATTTAGTTCTTTCTGTTCTCTACCGAACCTCATGGCCGAGGTCGCAGTCAAAGGTATGATCTAATATTCCTTCTACTCAACTTTCATACACTAACCTTCAGTTGCTCACGTAGCGTCTGCTGCAAGTGAGAAGATCTTTGCTTTACAATCGAGTTTTGCTGAAGATACGGCCTTTAGTAGCCATGTCAAGAAAGCTAAGACGATCCAGGATCATTTGACTGTGCTCAAATCAGCCAATGATCCCTTTGACTCCATTGCTGGATATTTGCAGACAAATCCCAATCAGCTAGTATCTGTTTATACTGATCTTACTACGTTGTTTGAAGCCCTGCCTCATTTGAGTTCGTTGGTAAACCATAAGGTCGTCATCTTTGTCGATGCTACCTCCGATGATCTCGGTAAACTGTCGACTCTGAGACACTCAGGATTCACGTTTGTGCAAACTTTCGGTGTGAAGGATTCTCAGGATATGGCGCTGGCAAGTTCTCTGGCCGCTCTGAAGGGTTCTAAGGGTGTTGTGAACTTCTTTACAGGCCTTTCCTCCGAGGAAGCTCCTTTGGAAATCAGTATTCCTGATATTCAATCGGCCGTTTTGAATGTGGATAAGACCGAATCGCCTGAAAACGAGTCGTATTCCATCGGCGATGCGTTCTTGTACATTCACAGCCAATTGGGCCGACCTTTATACGGCAATTTCCAGACCTTTGGCTCCAACTCTTCTCTGACTGTTGTTGCATTCGTTCAGAATCTCGATAAGCTTGTCAAGCATTCTGATGTGCTTGTTATCGGCGTTCGGGTATATGCTCCGTTCTCTGCAGCCGATCTACTCAAGTTGGTCTCTTCCGAACAACTGGCTATCTTGGAACAAATCAAAGTACAAACCACTCCTTGGACACCTTTGGTACAGGATATTGTATCTGCTACTTCTGACAGACAGCAGCTTCCTAAACTTGTATCCTTCAGGGTATCAGGCCAAGCTGCCAAGTCGTCGTTGAAGACGATACAAGATACTCTCAAGAACGATCCAACCGTCAAGTACTGTGTTCTGCCAGACGTTGATAGTGAATCTCCGCAAAAAGTTTCTGCAGATTTAGAAGCACAAGCTGCTGCCAAGAAACTGGAGACGGCGTATATTAACGTTCTTCATCAACTGTTTGGTGAAAAGCTGTCTATTCTCAACGAGGTCGATCATCCGTCAACCGGCAAAGAATCCAACCCCGAATATGGCTACGGATTGTATCTTGCCGGCAAAAAGAACCAGGAGGAGTTTGTCAGGGATATCTTAAAGTCGATAAAAAGCGGCCAGTTTCGTTCTAGTGACAAACGTCTAATAATCTCGAAGCTGTCGGAATGGGCCCTGGCCCTGCAGAAGACCGGAAGATATCCAGCAGAGGAAGTCGACCAGATTTTGTCCTTGTTATCAGAAGATGGTAGTGATCTGGCCAGACAACTTCTCGAGAAGAAGCCGCTGTTTTACACTCCTTCGTCTTGGTTAATTGGATCAGATGCATGGGCTTACGACCTGGGAAACTCCGGCGTTCATCATGTTATTTCCTCGGGGAAAAACCTCAACATGCTTGTAATTGACTCGCAGCCGTATTCAGAGATCACCTCGAAGCCGGGACAAGTGCGTAAGAAGGATATTGGTCTGTATGCCATGAACTTTGGCAATGTGTATGTTGCATCCGTTGCAGTGTACTCGTCCTATACACAACTTTTGCAAGCACTGTTAGAGGCAGATGCTTTTGACGGTCCTTCGGTTGTGGTAGCACATCTGCCGTACAAGTCTGAATATGACGATCCTCTTACAGTCTTACAGGAGACTAAGCGAGCAGTTGAAACTGGGTACTGGCCTCTTTATAGGTACAACCCGCTGCTGCCTGACGACAAAACCTTTAGCTTGGACTCTTTTCAGATCCGAACTCAGCTTCAGCAGTTTCTCGATCGCGAGAACAAGCTTACTTTATTGTCTCGCAAAAACCCAACTTTCAGTCGAGGATTGGCAAGTTCTCTTGGAAGCAATGTACGCCAAGAAAAGAACACGCGTGCTAAACGTGCATACGAGAAACTTTTGGAAGGTCTGAGTGGACCTCCTCTGATCATTTTGTTCGCTTCAGATGGAGGCACTGCTGAAAATGTCGCCAAACGATTGGCCAATCGAGCAAAGGGTCGAGGCCTGAAAGCCGTGGCCATGTCGTTCGACGACTATGCTATTGAAGATTTTGGAAAAGACGAAAGTATGGTGTTTATCACGTCGACTGCTGGTCAGGGTGAATTTCCACAAAATGGACGTGCGTTGTGGGAGACTCTCAAGAGCACCAATAGCATTGATTTGGCTGGTGTCAAAGTAGCTGTATTTGGCCTTGGTGACAGCTTATATTGGCCCCGAAAGGAAGACAAGATATACTACAATAAGCCTGCCAAGGATCTCAGCACTCGTCTAGAGCTTCTGGGCGCTGGTGAGCTTGTTCCAGTCGGGCTTGGTGACGAGCAGGGTCCAGACGGCTATTCAACTGTCTACGATGAATGGGAACCTCAGCTATGGAAAGCTCTGGGCGTTGAAGGTGTAGCTGCAGCCGACGAGCCTCCTCCAATCACCAACGAGGATATCAAGATCGGCTCCAACTATCTACGTGGTACTATTGCCAAAGGGTTGAAAGACACTTCTACTGGAGCTATCTCTGCTAGCGATCAACAGCTAACGAAATTTCATGGTATCTACATGCAAGACGATCGAGACGTACGAGACGAGCGAAAGCAGGAAGGATTGGAACCTGCGTATGCTTTTATGATTCGTGTGCGACTTCCAGGCTGCGTTGCAACTCCAGATCAATGGTTGAAGATCGATCAGCTTGCCGACAAACGGGGAAATGGTACGTTCAAAATAACCACCAGAGGAACTTTCCAGCTGCATGGTGTGATAAAAGAGAACCTGAAGCCTGCTATCAGAGGCATTAACTCCGCATTGATGGATACTGTTGCAGCCTGTGGAGATGTCGATCGAAATGTTGTCTGCTCAGCTATTCCTGGACATGCACGAGCTCACAGGGAGCTGACAAGCATTGCCAGTATCATTTCGGAACATCTGCTTCCTCAAACAACTGCGTATCATGAGATATGGCTGGAAGGTGATGACGATAGTGACGAGAAGGACTCTAAGCCAGATGCTAACGGTCGTCCAGAGGGTCCAAAGAGAAGAAAGACATTGGTATCAGGAAGTACCTTAGTTGATCATGAACCTTTGTATGGACCGACGTATTTGCCGCGAAAGTTCAAAATCAATATCGCAGTTCCACCATACAACGACGCAGATGTCTATGGACATGACGTCGGATTGATTGCAATTCTGAACGAAGATAAATCAGGCGTCGAAGGGTTCAATGTGCTTGTTGGCGGTGGTATGGGTACTACTCACAATAACAGAAAGACATATCCTCGTACAGGAAGTCTCTTTGGATACGTTAGCAAGGACAAAATCGTGGACGTTTGTGAGAAAGTTATGCTTGTTCAGAGAGATCACGGAGATCGACAGAACAGGAAACATGCTCGTGTGAAGTACACCATTGATGATATGGGCATTGAGGAGTACAAGCACAAGACGGAGGAGTTGCTTGGGTACAAATTTGAGGAAGCACGTCCATTCCACTTCAAATCCAATGTCGATACTTTTGGATGGGTTACAGATGAAACTGGCCTGCATCATTTCACGACTTTTGTTGAGAATGGCAGAGTAGAAGACACAGCTGAGCTTCAATTCAAAACTGGATTCAGAGAAGTAGCTAAGGCTTTGAAGAAGTATGGAGGTGGGTTCCGACTTACAGCTAACCAGCATATTTTACTGTCGGATATTCCAGATAAAGGATTGCCAGAAATCAAACGACTTCTTGCAAAACATAAGCTGGATAATGTAGCTTTCAGTGGATTGAGGCTGTCTTCTTCTGCCTGTGTTGCTTTTCCTACTTGTGGACTTGCTATGGCAGAGTCTGAGCGATACTTACCAGTTCTTATCAGTAAGCTGGAAGACGCATTGGAGGAGTACGGGTTGAGACATGATAGTATTGTGATGCGAATGAGTGGATGCCCGAATGGATGTTCACGTCCGTGGTTGGCAGAAGTTGCACTTGTTGGTAAGGCATATGGAGCCTACAATCTAATGCTTGGAGGAGGGTATCACGGAGAACGTCTCAACAAGCTGTACAAGAGTTCGTTGAAAGAGGAAGAGATTCTGGATATTCTGAAGCCATTGTTTAAACGATATGCGCTGGAGAGATATCAGGGAGAACATTTTGGCGATTTCCTGGTTCGAAGCAAGGTCATTGCAGCGACGACGCAAGGCAAGGATTTCTGGCAGCACGTTCCGGAAGATGCATAGGAGGTTTATGAGCGAGATTGATCTACGAGATTGAAATTATTACGAGATAGGAATTCACGATATTGGAATTATTTCGAGATTTGAATTCACGAGATTTTACTTGTGAAGACGTAAGAGACACATTTAACTGCACTGAGCCGAATTCCGTATAGAAGTGTATTAGATGAATTATGGCGAATTAATATAGCATTCAATAAATATGAATCTTCTGTTAATAAAAGTAAATAATAACCAGTTCAATTGTTCTCCATTCCCCAAAGCCGTTGTAAATCTGATCTATTGTATTACGGAAAAATACCCATCGGCTATCGGCTCTCAATAGGGTAACAACGGCTCCGCAAAACGCAACTTTCCCGCAAATATCATGTTTCGCACAAATTCATATCGATCCTTGCGATTGCTGAAACCTGCAAAAATGACTTCTCAGTCGCTAGCTACAGATGCCAAGGCCAAAACAGCCGCAAAGGTAAGTTGAGAAGTTCAGCCAAGCTGGGGATCAATGATTCTTGATGATCGGAAACTAACAGCGGCTTAACAGCCTGATTTCGAGACTATTCAGAAGGAACGAGAACCGTACGATACCCATGTTCAATGGCAGTATTATCAGCCCAAAGACGTGAATTGGAAACCAGGTGAGTGGTATAATGAGTGGTATAATAATTTTTAAAAAACCACAAAATTGTAATTTCTTGATATCCTTCTAACCTCCAGGCTCGGGATCCAACGACGATTCATGGAAAAACAAGAAAAAAGTCCCCATTGATCCATACCAAGAAGGCCGTAACTTGTCGGATAATTATAAACTTCTGGTATCAGGAATTGTACCGAGACCAATTGGATTCATTTCGACAGTTTCCAAAGACGGAATTGCCAATTTGGCTCCTTTCTCTTATACAGCCGTGGTTAATCATGATCCTCCGATCTTCTGTATTGGTTTCGCTGGTGATATCAATAACCCCAAAGATACATGCAAAAACATCCTGGATACAAAAGAACTTACAATTAATATTATTTCTGAATGGTTTGCAGAGGCCGCAAATTATACAAGCACCAACTGTCCTCCAGAAATCTCTGAGTGGGATCTTTCAGGCTTGACCAAAGCTGATTCGACTATTGTGAAGCCGGCTCATGTTGCAGAATCAGCTTTCTCCATAGAAGCCAAGTTGTTACATCACCATGTTTGGACCTCACCTAGAACAGGCAAAAATACAGGTGTGCTTTGCATTGTAGAGGGTATTATGTTTCATTTGAGAGAAGATTTGGACGATGCTGGTATTTCGGCGGAGGTTCTTAAGCCTGTTTCGAGATTAGGTGGAGTATCGTACGGAAGAACTACTGGAGCATTTGAGCTGCTTCGGCCGGACTGGGCTGAGGAATCGGGGAAGCAGTCAGAGAAGTAGGTAGAGTGTAGATAGGGATATTTATTGTTAGAAGTTTAGAAGTTTTATTAGTCTTGGAATTTCAAGGTGTTTTGAAATTTCAAGGTGGTTTGGAGATTTGTATGATGATCGACTTTATAGCTTGAAATACTAGAACTTCACAGCTAATAGTTCGACGAAAACGAGAAAAACAGCTGAAATTTCGTAATAATCAACTTGATCCTACATCAAGTAACCATTTCCTACAATTTGTACAAAAAAAAAAAACAATTAATCAGTTGAAGTCTTAATTTTTCACATCCTTTTTATCCTCTTTCACCGTATTCCCATTTCCCTCTGAAAATTGTACTGAAAAATCCAATTTCACCTTCAAAAACCCACAGCTTAAACTAAACTTCATCTTCACGACAACACCTTCTTCTCATGTCACAATTTATTGGAAGAGTAAGTAAATAAATATAAACCCATAATAAGCCAAATCACCCTAACCCCTCAGACAAGCCTTGCTCATGCTAGAGTCTGGCATCATATTGATCTAGCTAAAGATACTCGAGCATTTGGACGAATAGCATCTTCGATTGCCATAGCTTTGATGGGCAAGCATAAACCGGTATATCATCCTTCGAGTAGGTATTTCATTTTAGCATGTAAACTAACACCCGCTAATACCTAGATGACTGTGGAGACTTTGTAGTAGTGACAAACTGCCAATATCTCATTGCTACAGGCAAAAAAATGGATTATAAATTATATAGACGACATAGCGGTCGAATCGGCCATCTGCATGAAATCTCCATGAAAGACCTCATTGAACGTAAAGGAGGTGGTGAGATTCTGCGCAAGGCTGTTTCAGGCATGCTTCCTAAGAACCGGCTTCGAAAGCTGCGTTTGGATCGACTGAGGACTTTTGAATCGTCGGAGAATCCTTATGGTGATAATGTACTTGCGACGTACGACATGGTTCCTGAGATAGAGAAGCTGAAGGAGGGTAAATAGCGGGAGTAGCAGGTGGAGTGTAAATATTAACGAAGACATGTTAAGTTAGGTTAAGCTAGTTAAGCTAAGCAGTCAAGCTAAGCAGTCAAGCTAAGCAGTTAAACTAGGCAGTTAAACTAGCAAGTTGAACATGTGAACTTAAGCTGAGAACGTGAAACATGTAATATTACGCTGTATAAATATGCATTACTATCTGGAATAGCCATCTGGAATATCCATCTGGAATAACCATACTATCGAATATCGAATACCCCCCTACCTAAACCTTCGGCCTACGCATCTGCCGTTTCACCGGCGAAGCTTTTGCTATAACAGACGCAGTAGCTGATCTAAGTCTACTAGAAGGTGTCCCGTCCTGTTTTCGTGCAAATCTCGGGGTTTCCTGAAGCCTCTTCTGCTGAAGCTTTATAGGGGTGTTCTTACGGACCTTTGGCACAGATATCGTAGAAGAGTTCTTGTTATATGCAGTATTTTTAAGCCCAATTGGCCGTTTCAAAGGCGACGAAGACGTCTGTTCAATCTGATTCAGCTGTCGAAGAGTCATGCTCCAGAGTCGTTTAGGGACTCGATTGATGCGGTTCTCGATCTTGGATCGAAGAGCTGTAGCAGCCAAATGGTACATGGCACGCAGACGGCTTATTCGATTGTTTACTGTAGTTAGAGGCGATCTTTAGATTACGTATAAAACAAAAATCTATAAACAAATATTCCTATAGAATAAAAAATCATATAATCGCATAGACCCTACTTACACTCTAGCTCTAGATCATTCACCAAAGCATCTCTCTGAGCAGCTGTAAACACCTGCTGCGAGCTGTTTTCTTTGCCTGTCAACTCCTCAGGCGGCCCCAAATGCGCTGGAATTCTGCCCAGTGTAGTCATCTTATAAAACTTATTTCTTGTTAACGTACTATTCTCTAGTTAACGTCTTGTTTACTTTGTTGATTTGACTTTCTTTGATTTCCTTGATTTGTGATTACATAACCCATATCCATGACAAACCGCTCCTCTCATACTTGTTAACTTATTACCATTCAGTGGCCAAAACTTCACCATGGTACTCGAAGCAACAATGATAGTGTATGTAACGACTTAGATACAGCTCATGTAGGGCTATTACTGACGTTTTGCAGGATCGATAACTCGGAATATATGCGTAATGGCGACTATACGCCGACTCGATTTAAGGCTCAAATCGATAGCGTCAATCTTATTTTCCAGGCCAAAACGCAGTCGAATCCCGAATCGACCGTCGGAGTCATGTCTATGGGCGGCTCCGGTCCGGAAATCAAGGCCACTCCTACGGCAGATTACGGCCGAATTCTGTCTGCCATTCATCAGATGAAGGTCCAGGGCTCTTCTCATGTCTCCACAGCCATCCAGGTCGCTGCATTAGCCCTCAAGCATAGACAGAACAAGGTCCAGCGGCAGCGTGTGGTTGTGTTTGTTGGA
Source organism: Casaregolazyma suthepensis (assembly GCA_030568895.1). Lineage (NCBI taxonomy): Eukaryota > Fungi > Ascomycota > Dipodascomycetes > Dipodascales > Trichomonascaceae > Casaregolazyma > Casaregolazyma suthepensis. The sequence continues at coordinate 41,698 of JAJMJB010000045.1, forward strand.
AGCCCGGTCGTTGAGGATACAAAGAGTCTCGTGAAGCTGGCCAAGAAGATGAAGAAGAACAATGTAGCCGTTGATTTCATCAATTTCGGCGAGGAGGCCGATAACACGGACAAGCTGGAGAAGTTCATCGAAGGCGTCAATTCCAGTAATAATAGCCATCTGGTGACTGTGCCTCCTGGCCCGCATCTGCTGAGCGATGTCCTGGCATCGTCCCCCATCATCAACGACGAAGACGGTGCCTCCTTCAGTGGAGCTTCTGGCGCCGGTGGCAGCAGTTCAGGCAACATGTTTGAATTTGGAATCGACCCCAGTGTGGACCCCGAGCTGGCGTTGGCCCTACGAATGTCGTTGGAAGACGAAAAGGCTCGACAGGAGAAGGAACGTCTTGAGAAAGAGAAGCAGGACGCTCCAAAAGAAGGCGAAGAATCAAGCAGCAGCCAGCAACCTCCAGATCAGGACCAGGAAATGAGCTAGAAGACCAGGAAATGAGCTAGAATAACGGGCATGGACGGCTGAGCTGAGTATAATGGGATAACGGAAACATACTCCAACGAACTCAGAGTGAGCTACCCCAAGCACCGCTATCTGTAAATAGATGATCACCGGTTTTTTGGCCCTACATATATTGTTACATCATATATATACCTTTCTGTCATGCTCCCTACGCAGTCACTGCATGATCCGTATATAACCTCGGTGCAATGTTCATGGCCATGAGCTCCTGGAAAAGCAGCTTGGCTGCATAGGGAATATGCACTTGATAAATTTTGGTCTTGTTTTTGCATGAGCGGCACTCATACTGCACCTTTTTGAGATTGGCAATCACCGACATGAGTCCGCACACTCCGCAGATGTGCACTCTGAACGCGTCCGAAGCCTCCATCAGACGCTCCTTCAGGAACGCGGCTGCTCCGTGTGCAATCATACAATCTCTTTCCATTTCTCCGAATCGAAGTCCTCCATCTCTTGCTCGACCTTCCACGGGCTGTCGAGTCAGAATCTGCACCGGTCCTCGAGCACGAGCATGAATCTTATCATCCACCATATGTCTCAATCGCTGATAATACGTAGGTCCAAAGAACACCTGCGCCATAAGTTTCTTACCAGTGTGACCATTGTACATGACCTCAAAGCCTCGAGACTGGTACCCGTGATCTCGTAGTAGTCTAGACACAGCATCGACAGTGACATCGGTAAACGGCGTAGCATCACCTTCAAATCCCGATAGAGCAGACACCTTACTAAGAAGACACTCAATCAAATGAGCAACCGTCATACGAGATGGAATGGCGTGTGGATTGATAATCAAATCAGGAACAATACCCTCTGCAGTGAAAGGCATATCTTCCGTTCGATACGTCACACCAATAGTACCCTTTTGACCATGACGGGATGCAAACTTGTCACCAATCTGAGGCACCTTGGTAGTTCTCATTCGCACCTTGACAAATCTCAGACCTTCCTGATTGGTCGTCAGCAGTACTTGATCAACAATACCACTCTCAGTAGATCGTAGAGGCGTCGATGCATCCCGCTTCGTATGGTACTTGGTCCTCTGTCCAAGCTCTTCAGTGTCAGGAGGAATTGGCGCAGTCTTACCAATGATAATATCCTCACCAGACACTCTAACACCAGGAGCTATGAGACCATCTTCATCCAATTTCTCATATGTACCATGCTTAAGACCAAGGGTGTCGGCACGTGTAGGCTTTTCGAATTCCTCAACCACGGACATGCCAATTCGTCGTTCTTGATCCATATATGATCGGAAGAACAAACTTCTAAACAACCCTCGATCAATGCTACTCTGGTTCATTATAACGGAATCTTCCTGATTATAACCACTGTAACACAGAATAGCCACGATAGCATTTTGACCAGCAGGCAACTCTCTGAACTTGAAGAACTCCATAGACCGAGTGGTGGCTAAAGGCTTCTGCGGATAGTAAAGAATATTAGCCATAGTATCCATACGAACACTATAGTTCGTCAAGAATACTCCCATAGCTTGCTTACCCATAGCCGACTGATATGTGTTACGAGGAGACTGGTTATGATCAGGGAAAGGAATAATGCTGGCCAGTATACCCAATATCATACTTGGATGAATTTCACAATGAGTCCACGTATGAGCATGTGGGTTGTAGGCCTGCTTCAGTCTCTTTGCAGGATCAGGCTCCTCGTCGTCAACAACCGTGTTGCCTGATTGCATTTGTCGAGATAATTCCAAGTCCTCAGGAGTCATTGCAACCATGATGGTCTCTTCCTCTTCTCCGTCAATGTATTCGACAATACCGTTACTGACCAAAGAAGACCAGCCAAAACCACCAGCAGCCTCTTCGTCGCCTTCTCCGTCAGCATCTTCAGCACCCTCTTCGGACTCCAGAAGTTTGTAAATATGCTCCTTCTTCAACATCAGCTTGCCTCGGTTAGGACTATCAGGAGTATTATCGACTAAAAATAGAGGTCTGTAGACACGCCCAGCATCAGTAAACATCCTAAACTCTTTCTCTCTAATATCACGGATAATGCTGACTTCGGGTGAGATGTCTCCTCGTCGTCTCAGGGATTTCATAGTCTCGACAAGATGAGCAGGATCTCGATGGATACCAACCCACACACCATTAAGAAAGATTCGTGTAGCATTAGGAGATGCATGAGGTACATAATCTTCCAATGGTTCCATGCCCCATTCTTCCAAGAAATAAATAATGGACTGAGAAGGACCGCCGACAGAAATGCACGACATAAGTGACAGGTTCTTCACTAGACCACAAGCCTGTCCCTCGGGGGTTTCGGCAGGGCAAACCAAACCCCAGTGTGTATTATGTAGCTGACGAGGTCGAGCGATCTTTCCATCTCTACCAATAGGGGTGTTTGTTCTTCTCAAATGAGAAAGTGTCGAGGAGAAGGTATATCTATTCAAAACCTGCGATACACCGGCTCGAGTTGACATTGCCTTCTTCTGGTCACCCCAGTTACCAGTGGCCAGAGAATATTTCAATCCATTAGTGATAGTGTTTGACTTGACCGCCAAAGTAAGAATAAAATCTTTGTTGGTCTCAACACATTTTTGCATATATCGATAGATATCTTTTGTAAGCTTCTTGAAAAGCATTCTGAACAGATTGGCCAGAAGTGGACCAGCCAAGTCTAGACGTTTTTTACCGAAATGATCTCGATCATCCTCATCACGACGTCCCAAGGCACACAAGAGCATTCTATGCACCATATAGCCCAAGAAAAAGGCCTTTCTGGCTTCATAACCTTCCTCCTGGGTAATATGTGGCAAGAGTTCTTTCTGCAGAATATCACGTGCATATCTGATACGCCTCTCTCGAGTGATGCCCATGGCACTTCCTCGACGACCAATGTAATCCAAAGCAACTTCACGATCTTGGACGAAGAATCCCTCTTCAATGCAAGGTTTCAACATTTCCAGCATCTGCCAGTCATTTGAATCGTAGCAAATATGCTCTAGAATATCACCGTCCGGTACAATACCCAAGGCTCGGAATACCAATACAATTGGGATATCGCTCTTGACATAAGGAAGAGCAGCCTTGATACTTCGGTCGTTGGATTTACCAAACAACTTCACCTGCATGCTACTGATGAGACGCGAGCCTTTTTCGACGGCACTTCGAATTTCAGCGACATGAGTGACTGGAGATGGGGCGGATTTCTTGAAAACTTGCACGATGTTGGCCGCACTTCGCTCCTGGGCAATCAGCACCTTTTCAGAACCGTTGATGACGAAATATCCACCCTGATCGTAAGGACACTCGTTAAGCTCGTAGAACTCATGTTCTCGCAATCCTCTAAGAACGCAAAACTTGGATCGGAGCATGATGGGGATCTTGCCGATGTACACCTTTGAGATGGGCTCCTCAGGCTCGTTTGGATCGGCCTTCCAGTAATCAGCCTGGTCCACATCGGCATCGCCGACGTCCTTCGAGTACAAAACACGCTTGCGCATCTCGACGTACAGAGGCGAAGAGTACGTGAGGTTTCGCAGACGAGCCTCCTGTGGGAACATGGGATGAGTACTACCGTCGGCCTCAGTCATCGTAGGACGAGACAGGTAGATTTTGCCGAAGGTGATCTCGTACCGCTTATTAATATCGTCCTCAGGCGTCGCATGTTGCGCAGGTTGATCCAGTATCAGATTGGGATCTTCCCAGACGAGGTCCTGGATGGTCGTCTCGATGAACTCATCGAACGAGTCGAGCTGCTGCGACACAAGGCCCTTTTCGCTGAAAAACGACGAGATCACGGTCCAGCAGTCCTCGGACGTGATTTCATTGTCGTCCACGTAGTCATACACGTCTTCAGCGTATTCTGAGTGTTAGTACAGGCCCTTAGTGCAATCACCGTTCCGGTGCAAACTTCCGGTGCAAACCTACCTTCAGCCATAATATTCTATATACAACAAACACCAACCAAACGATATTCTTGCCCTCGCGATGCTCGATGAATTCCGATGGCAAAGATACGGTTTGTTTGTATGGCCTGGCAGAGGTGAAATTCCAATCTGCCTTGGGAGGAGATTTTTCAGTCAGCCGTGCTCAAATGTTCACCAGCATAAGCTTGGAAGGCCCATATTCTTTACCATGAGCTAATGGGGGATAATATATAATGGGGAGAGAATCCCTGCTGTTCTTTCTGTTGCTTATACCAGAGAGATTAAATTAGCAAGTTTAGTCTGGTTTTTATCTTTATTACATGGCTCCCGTCTCCAAGTCTCCTGCTCAGACCAATGATGCCCATTCTTCTGTAGGCCTGCCGTCCAAGACCATTACGGTGAAGCCTGTTGCTGTCAAGACGGTGGGGGTCAAGGCGGTTGCGAACGGGGCGGTTGGAGCCAAGGGCATTCCTGCGCGGCCCGTGGCTACGCGGTCCGTGTCGGTGCGGATGGGAGGTGCGATTGCTGGGGCTGCGAGTCCTTCTGTGGTGAGCAGTGGGGGAATTGGCGCTGATCTGGGGTATGGGGGGTCGGCTGCGGGGTTTGGTGGTTCTGCTGCGGGTTTTACGGGCTCTGCTGCGGGGTTTACGGGCACTTCTGTTGCCCCTACAGGCCCCTCTGGCCCTCCTCCGGCTGCCAAACCTGCCAAAACCGCCAAAACCGCGCCCAAACCCGCCGCCAGCTCGGACCCCATCCCCAGCGACAGCCGCACCTTCAAGCAAAAGGTCCTGTTCAAAGGGCATCGTCGTCCCTCCGAGCATAACAACGGTATCATCAGATTAACCCGGCGATTCTCCAACAAACTCCGTTCAATTCCTGGAAACATCTCAATTCCTTTATTCCGCGAAGTAGAGCAGACTTGGCCTCATTTCCTCGATCAGTACGGCAAGATGGACCGGGACCTGTCCATAGTCGATCGGCCCATGTGTTTCAACGGCTATGGATTCATGTCTCCTCCAATGGCCTTCAACGAGGGCCGACGGACTGCTATTGCTAAGACCTATCTTGACCGAAGAAGGTGGGGAAAACAGGACACTTTGCAGTCGATTTTGGCCCCGATTCTATGCCAGTACAACGTGGCTGGTGCTTCCATCTCTCTGTTGGACAGTACTCGGCAAATGGTCAAGTATAGCATTGGAACGTCCATGAAAGTCATATCCCGTAGTATTTCTATCGACGGTCATGCTATTTTGTCGGCTAGCCCTTTTGTCATTCTTGATGCTAGCTCTGACTGGCGAATGGTGTATAATCCCTTGGTTCATGGCCCTCCGTTTATTCGGTTTTATGCGGGGACTTCGTTGCGGGCTCGAGACAGTGGAATTCCTATTGGCGTGGTTGCGGTTTTTGATCCTTATGTTCGTGGCAGAGTCCCCGACGGCATCAGACGAGCTCTGGAGCAGGCCGCTTCTCGAATTATGGACTTCATAGAGGAGGATACGGGCTCAAGCTCTGCTAGAATTGAATCTGCTAGCGAAACTAGCGGTGGAACCGGTGAACTGAATAATCACACGTTTTTGCGACATGATGACGGCAAGTTTATGGGGGGTCCGGAAGATCAGTCGGGAGCCAACAACTCTTCTGGCAATAAGGAGCCTGTATTGCTTCCTCATCAGTACGGCATCAAGCACAATGCCACGTCACTTCAGAGGCTTAGTTACAATCCTACGTTGTTGAAGTCGTACGAAATTTCGCGGGAGCTTATGGACTGTGGAGATGCCAAGGATGTCAGCAACAAGGCCTGCCATATTCTCTCTCAGGCTCTTGGCCTGGACTTTGTATATATTTTAGAGATTCGGGTCAGTGCCTTTCACCGAGTGGCCAAACGCAAGGTTCAGTTTCCTAGCGGTATAACTGTCAACTCACTGCCGGGGATCATGAAAATACTGGGCCCCGAACGGGATCGGCATATAAGAATGCGGCTGCTTGGTGGTTATGGTTTGCAGGCTGGTCGTGAGTATCAGTTTGATGGGGATGTTCATTTGTTAGCTTTGAAGTCTACATTTGGTGTTCAGTACGATGCACCTAATAAGACGGTGCCATACAAGGCAGGTATCTTCATGCCCTTTTGCACAAACGACACGGAGATTTCATACACTACTGGACGGCATTCTCATCCTTCTCATCCCAAAAAGGATAGTTCTTCCAAGAGTGCCATCAGGGACCAGACGAATACTCCACACGTTTGGACAGATCGATCAGAAGCCGAGTTGAGCCAAGAGCTTCACCGAAAGGCGACTATTTCTGCAAATCCCGAGGCGCCGAAACCAACTCATTCTGAGGAAAAGATAACAATTAAGTCGAAATATGGAGGGTTTGTTATGGGCGGGCTGAACACGGCCTATCACATGTATTCGCCAGGAGATGTGGAGTATATGAAATTATGTGTCAAGGCACTGGATAACATATTTTCATGCAACTAAAATTTTAAGTAATAATAAGTATGTTAGGATGGAGCTGGAGGGGCAGATCCTCACGCAAATATATGCTTATAGTTAACAGAAATGTTATAGTTTTGCTTGTAGTTGTATCATACTGCTCAAATCACTCCAGTAATTGTTAACCATTATTGTTAACCATTAACTGTTACCATTAACTGTTACCATTAATTTTTGTATTGTTTATCAACACTAGATGTCAAACTATATAAATATGCCACTGGTTCCTAAAGTCACCAAAATTTTACGCAAAATCCACGAGTTTAAATGAACAGTGCACCAAGACCAATGCATCCGACAATTGCAGCAAATGAGAGATATGCCTGGGCAGCAGATGACTTGGCAGCCGTGTTGGAAGACGACGAGGAGGTCGTACTGAGACCCTGATCGAAGCCTGTGACGGCTGCTGCACTGGAGGAGGGAGAAGAGTCCGAGTCACCACCGGAGGAGGCAGCAGCTCCACCAGAGCCACCAGAGCCACCAGAGCCGCCGGATCCGGTAGCAGAAGCAGCGGCGGAACCTGAACCTGAGCCTGAAGCTGATCCGGAACCGGAAGCAGAGCCTGAACCAGACGCAGAGCCGGAACCAGATGCTGAGGCCGAGGCAGAAGCAGAAGCCGAAGCTGAGCTGGAAATCTGCGAGACTTTCACGACAGAAGACGTCGATGAGGACTTGCTAGAAGAAGTCTTGGAAGACGACGACTGGCTTGCACCGTAACTAGGGTCCAAATAACTGTCTCCCATGTTGTCCAAAGTGGTACTGTTATCGGTGATGGCTACTGCGTCTCCAAGACCACTGTCCGACGTATAAACGTACGAATTGCTTCCGGAAATCGAAGCACCCGAAGGAGGAGGATAACACTGAATGGAAATCGACTTGAAACCCGTGTAATAGTAGCCTGGGTTGGTGAGATCAGGAGCATCCCAGTTGATAGGGCCTCCAGACCACTCAATGGTTCCCTGACCCTCGTCGGAGGCTCCAGCAGGCCAAATTGAAATCTGGACTCGCGCAGGCGTCTGAGGATACTGATAGACCTTAGTTGTTGCGTTGTAAGTGTCAGCTTTTTGCAGGGTTCGAACCAGGGAACCGTCGACATACCACGATATACTGTCTTCCTGCCAGTCGACGGTGAAATCATGGTAATTCTGGTACATATCCGAGGTATGACCACTGTACTCGTTTGAGTAATTCAGAACACCTTGCCAGTAGAAGTTTGTTTCCGGGGAAGTCAGCTGACTGCCGAGCAGCTCGTAGTCGATTTCATCCTTGACATCAGACATGAGAATGAAGTCGGAAACAACACCATTAAGGTGCGACGACTTGACCTGGGCCGTGATGTTTCCGTACCAGACGTAACGAGTAGACGACAGAACAGCTCCAGTGCTGTTGGCAGGCATGGTTACCCGGATCTCGTCGTCGGTATAGAGAACTTCTCCAGTGTATGTCCAATTGTACTTGTCAGCATCTCCTAGGTAGTGTGTATAGTCGACAAAGGTGTCGTTACTGTCGAACGTCTGAGTATAGTTCTGACAGATAGGCATAGGAGCACAGGCTCCAGGAGAGTACGAGTAACGAGCGTCACAGCCTCCAAAGCACGACTCTCCGGTTCCACAGGTACCGTACGAGTTACAGCAGGGATAGTCCTTGGGGCATTTCTGAGAGGCCGAGCACGACGGAGTGCTGGCAGCGAGAGCAGTGCTTATAGCAGAGAGTCCAACGAGTGTAGCGAGAGACAACTTCATGGTGGGTTGAAGTGGAGAGGAGAAGTGGTGAGTGATTTTGATGGGGTATATATATATATAGCCGATTCAGGGAGGAAAATTTCACTCACAGGGATGGAAAAAGCAACGAGGGGAGGGAGGAAAACGGGATGAGAGAATACTAATAATAGATATGTATTATTTTTACTGTATGAGTGAGTCTGAGTGAGTATTCAGTGATTATTTCAATGACTATTTCCTCGTCATTTATTCCTAGTACCCTGAATTCTCCTCTCTACGATCCCTTGTGCGGCTGAACTGTTTACAATTGGCTATTCTTGGAACGACTTGGCTTCTCGGCTGCTGAGCTTAAATGGAAAGGAATAAACAGAAGGAGTAGAAAAGGCATCGGGATGATATAGTATGCTTATATGTCTCATCTGTTAACTATATACCCTATCTAACAATGTATTCATTCAGCCTTGTAATGCGTTGTTTTCGCTACTGTTTGAGGTCTTTCGTCAGCTGCAGGGTTCACTAAGCGTAGCCTCGCAGCAGCAGCCTAACTGGACGAAATATGCAGGCGGGTTAAGAATGTACGACTTTAGTATTTAGTTTAGCGTAATGTTGCTCACATATCTACCATATTTATCTATCATATATTCCTCTCTTTATAAACCCTCTATTGCTCCATCTCCCTACTACCCTATTGCCCTATCCCTTGGCTCAGCCCTCCTTTGCTCGTCTCCTGGCTTGATTTGTGCCGTATGTTTCAGCGCACCACAACGTCTATAGTCTCCCCAATGAAAATCTTTTTCTCCACCAAACGTTTTATTTTATTGTCTTAGTTAGTGTTACTGAATATGACTGGTCCGTGCCAAATCGGGACAGAAGTATCCCCATTTGAGACTCCCTAGTGAATATTATGCGACATTTCTAAAATTTAGTTTATCACAGAGGCTCAGGAAATGTTTAGTATAGGACGCCAAGAATGATCTTAGCTATCTCGGCAAAATCTGATCTCATCTGTGTAAATGTATCCTCTCCAGTCAAGGCTCATCTCTAGTCATCACCTATCCTCCACAACATCTCCACCTCCTCGTGATCATCTCCTCCACAACCGACTCACGAGCTCCCTCACCCCGTACGTGACATGACTCCACCCCCCTGGTCGTACTGCGTCTGCGTTTTCCGCCAATCGTCGTAACAGATACTCCTTGAGCTCTGCCATGGGCCCCCACGGTACAAATCTCACGACATTCTGATGCTCTCTGACCAAAACATTAGTTTGATCCTCGCACATGCCCAGCAGTTGAGCAAAAATGACCCGTGACTTGGTAGCTGCATCTGCATCAGAAGCCTTCAATCGTGAAAGTGCAATGGCCGAACTCTGATCGTTATGACTAGCTACCACCAGCTTTCCAACAGGACTGTCGTCCTTCTTTGTCAATATATGTTCCATGCAAATAGCCACTCCTGAATTATATGATGCATCTGTATCTTCTTTCGTCTTGTGAATGAGATTCCACCGATCTGGCTCCGATCGTAGATAAGCTCCTCGTACAAGCTTGAATGCACCCTGGTATCCATTTGCCTCTGCATGCGCAATATCCTTCGACAGCTGCTCAATCGAGTCCTGTCGGTACATCTGGATCGTTCCCACGGCAATAACCTGGCCATCTCGATTAAACTCCTCCATCATGGCTCGCTGAATGGCATAGATGCCAGGCTGTAGGTGGTCCTTTTCCGCGTCGAAAATCACCATGACATGGCCCTTTCCGTGATCCACAGCATACTGGCAGATCTCACGGCACTTGTCAGTGTATTCTTTCCATTGACTTGCATACTCAGGATTGTTGTAGTTGGCCAGAATCTTAGAAGCTCCTCGCATAAGCCCGGTAGGCTTCAGGGCAACGATTCCCGGCGTCGGCTGCACTTTTCCGCTGTATTCCGGCTTAACGCTCTCCTCGTACGTCTTCACAAGCACCTGATCTATCGACTTGCAGATCTCGGGAACGGCCTGCTCGAGCAAGCTGGCATCTACGTCGGCTCCTTCAGCATCCTCGACGGAATAGCCCAGAATCATGTTGCATCCACCACCACGAGCAAGAAGCCGTTTGCCGGTCTCAAGGACCTCCGCGTACGTCTCACCTCCACAGTAGAGCGGGCTGACGAATCGCCTGATGACAAATAACGGCATATAAGGCATGAGTTTGAGAGACAGATTGAGCAGTGTCCTATTAGCAGACACAGCAGAAACAGTAATAAAACTGAAAAGCTCGCCGGTTCCAAACGTCTTTATGTACGTCGGCAGTCGCGGATCATCAGGGGAAAATAGCTGCGGAAGTTCAGTCGTTTGGTGTTGCTGCTTTTCGGCCGAACCGTCGCTCGTAGTGGCTGTACTGATAAGCCTGGCATGACGAACAGCAGCGTATCGAGAAGCATAAGGAACGACACCGTATCGAGTAGTATAATGCAAAAGGCGAGAAGTTGGGGCTCGAAATAGCCGAATATTCAGCGCGAGCCGGCTATTCAGCGGGAATCTCACGCCTTTTCCGTACATGTTGGCAGTATCAAAGGTTGTAGTTGTGATCTGCGATAATCAAACTGTATAGATAGATAGGCTTTGGACCAGATAGGCAATAAGCGATAGGGATGAGAATAGGGAACAAGAAAAGCAAAGAAAGAAAGAAAGGCGAAAACAAACAGAAACAATCACCACAATAAACACAAGTATCGCAATAAACACAAGTATCACCCTATCTCCTCCCCCTCCCCCCCCCTTTATATCCTCCGTCTCACCTCTCCACCTTTTCCAGGACCTGAGTTTGCAACCTTCCCGGCAAATTTACTCAGGCTTGCTCGGGCACGCCTGAAGTTACCCGGCCGTTACGCCCCCCCAAGACTTCCCCTTTTCAGCCCAGCCCCACATAGCAATCGTAACTTACACACCTTGCCAAACTTGCTTGCTACGTATAACCAAGTTGAAGTTCTCACGATTATTTCGCCTTGCCACAGAAATCAATTGAGTACGACGCACCTTCTCGATATCGTAGTGACTGGTCACTGATTATATATCTGTTCACACTCCCCTAATATTTCCTGCTGACTTTTTTGTTGTTTGATCGAGATTTCCGAGATTTGCTTCGGTGAGACATGTCCAACCCTTTCAGCTCGGGCGATACTCCTCAGGAGATTCTCAAGGCTGCCAAGCAGCTCAAGGACGCGCATGGCGATGTTGTCGATTTGAACGATGCTCCTGGCTCCGAGGCTCGACGTCCGCGAACCAATGGGTATTCAAGTAATGCTGCCAAGCAGACTGGCGATGTGGTAAGTGTAGATAGCGATTTATGCTGAGGCAGTAGTTTATGCTGCAACAAGCAGTTATGCTGCAACAAGCAAACTTTCTGAATATTTTCTAACCTCCAGAATGACGCCAAGCAAGCTGCTCAGAGCGACGGCCAGCAGTATGCTCGAGACGCCGGCCAGTACACGGCCCGTGGTGACTCGTCGGCTGGCGCTGACGCCGCTACTGACGCCAAATCTGCCGCCGGCGGAGGAGGCAAGTTCGGCAACCTGCAGGGAATGGCCAATGACGCCAAGCCTCTTGCTAACGATGCTCAATCTCTTGCCAAGGGCGGTAAAAAGCCCACTGCTGACGATCTCAAGGGCTTTGCCAACGACGCGAAGCCGCTGGCCAACGATGTCCAGTCGTTTGCCAAGGGCGGTAACAAGCCTACTGCCAATGATGCAAAGAATGTTGCTAATGACGCCAAGCCCCTGGCCAATGATGTGCAGTCGTTCTCCAAAGACGGCGGCAAGCCTACTGCCAGTGATGCCCAGGCCGTGGCCAACGACTCCAAGCCTGTAGCCAATGATGCTCAGGCTTTTGCAGGAGGCAATGGAAAGCCTGTTGCCAGTGATTCTCAGGCTTATCCACGAGGCAGTGCCCAGCCAAGTGCTGATGCTCAGGCTTATCCACGAGGTAATGCTCAGCCAACTGCTGATTCCCAGGTCCCTGCACGCGGTACTGCCCAACCAACTGCTGATTCCCAGGCCTATACACGAGCTGATGGAAAGCCAATTGCCAATGATGTTCCTCCTTCTGCTCAGGGTAATGGCAAGCCACTTGCCAATGACGTCCCTTCCGCTGCTAAGGGCAATGGCAAACCAATTGCAAATGGTGCTGCCGTTAACGGTGGTCCTACTGATCACACCAAGGAGCAGCGCAACCTCAAAGGTACCAAGGAGGCTCTCGACGACGCTAAAGCCAAGCGTGAAAAGGCCAAGCAAGAAACTGTGCCTCCCCCTCCCAATGCAGACGGTACTGCTTCCGTATCTGAAGATGTTTCTGAGAAGCGTCTGGCTAGAAAATCTAAGCTTGATGCTTTGAAGAGAAAGAAGGAGCCCGTGCCTGATTTTGTCGGCTGGCAGCAAGTTGGTGGCTGGGATGATCGTGAGGCCCTTAGTGACGATCAGGAGGTCGCCGATCTCCAGTCTAAGAGCACTCTGCTGGAAGACTACGTCAAAGACAAGTTTTACGGAGATTGGTACCATAACGTTGCTCTTCTTGGAGGTACCGCCTTCTTTGCTTGGCTTCTTGGAAAGTACAGATTTAGTATTGCCTGGTTGCTTGTCGTTGTTTTATTTACTGGAACAATATACCGAACCTCGATCAGACGATTGCGTCTCAGGTACAGAGATGACATCACTCGAGAAATGGGTTTGAAAAAGATTGAGGACGACCATGAAACTCTGGAATGGCTCAACTCTTTCCTTATCAAGTTTTGGCTCATTTACGAGCCTGCTCTCTCTGATATGGTCATCACCATTGCCAACGAGAACCTCAAGGCAGCTTGCCCTAGTTTCTTGGAATCCCTGTCTTTGGATACTTTCACCTTGGGTACTAAACCTCCCAGGGTCGATTTTGTTCGGTCTTATCCCAGAACTGATGCCGATATTGCTGTCATGGACTGGAGCTTTTCCTTTACTCCAAATGACGTCGAAGATATGACTGCAAGACAGCTCAAGAGCAAAGTCAATCCTAAGGTTGTACTTGGCGTTCGTGTCGGAAAAGGTGTTGTATCTAAATCATTGCCTGTGCTTGTTGAGGATATGACATTTGTCGGTCTCATGCGTGTTCGTCTAAAGATGATTTCTACATTTCCTCATATTCAAACTGTGGATGTATCCTTCTTGGAGCCTCCAACCGTCGACTATGTGCTGAAGCCTATTGGTGGTGAAAAATTGGGTTTTGATATCAATATTGTTCCTGGCCTTAGTAAATTCATCAAGGAGATGATGGATTCTACCCTCGGACCAATGCTATACGCCCCTAATGCTTTCCAATTGAATGTTGAACAGATGCTTGCTGGTAACGGTACTTCTATTGGTGTGCTCAGTGTCAAACTCAAATCTACCGAGGCTCTCAAGGGCAGCGATCGTCTTGGTAACACTGTGGATCCTTATATCACACTCTCTCTTGGTGAGAAGGGCAGTGTTTTGGCACGAACTTCTACTAAGAACGACACTTCCGCACCTGTCTGGAATGAAACCAAGCATATCCTTGTGAGCAGCTTGACTGAAATTTTGTATTTCAATATTGTTGATTTCAATGACATTCGGCCAGATAAGCAAATTGGAACTGTTCATTTGCCCTTGGAAACCTTCCAGGAAAATGCTCAACAGAACAATCTCAAGGGAAATATTCAGAGAGGCGGAAAGAACAGAGGCACTTTGCTTTATGACGTCTCTTTCCATAAAGTCTTGGAAGGTCGAACTCTTGATGACGGAACTGTACTTCCTCCTCCTGAAAGTAATACAGGTATTCTGTATCTTACGCTTAGTGAGGCTAGGGATCTTGATGCCAAGAAGTCTCTTGTCGGTCGTGTTTCCACTCATGCTGAAATAGTTCTTCAGGGCCAATCCGTTGGCACTACCAAGACTGTTAAGAACAACAACAGTCCGCAGTGGGGATTCTCTAAAGAAATTATTGTGTCCGATAAGAAGCGATCAAATTTGGCAATCAACGTCAAGGACTCGAAGGGCACAGTGATTGGTTCTACCAAGTTGCGTATCCCTGCTATTTTGGCTAGTATTGACAAGGGACATGAATGGTTTGACTTGAGTCCAGGCGGTAAAGTAAAGATTACTGGTGCTTGGAAGCCTGTACCTATTCCTGACATTGCTTCTGATGCCTTAGTAGAGCCCATCGGTGTGGTTAAGCTTGGCATTCTCAGAGGCAGAGGACTCAAGAACAAGGAGTTCGTTGGTAAAATTGATCCTTACGTTCAAGTCACTGTTGCAGGTCATATTAAAGGTCGAACTATTTTTATTCCTGATACTACTGAGCCTGTTTACAATGAGACCTTTTACATACCTATTGAGGATATTGTAGATGGCCTGAAGATCGAAGCGTTTGATTGGGAGAAGACCTCTAAACACAAACCTGTAGGATCTTTCGACATCGATCTTTCGAAATTTATCAAGAGCGATCCTAAAGGGGGCTATCTTGACTACAATGGCGGAGGTAGAGAGCTCCAGGGAGAACTTTGCATTGAAGGCAAGGATCCTAAGGGTATCATCTACTATACATTGGATTTCCACCAGTCTCAGGTTGTTCTTTCTCCTGAAGAAGTGAAGGAGAAGCGAAAGAAGGAGGAAGAAAAGGCTAAGCAAAAGGCTGAAGACGAAGAAAAGGCCAAAAAGGGCGGTAAGAAGCCGGCTGAAGAAGATTCTGACTCCGAAGATGAAGAGGAAGGTGGAGCTCCTGGTGAGGAAACTCAGGCTATTGAAATGTCTTTGGAAGAGCAGCTCAACACGCCTACTGGTATCATCGGTTTTGTCCTAGAAGAAATTACGAATGCTCGTAATTTGTTCCTCCGAGTCAAATATGACGACCAGAATACGCCAGTTTTCGTCACTTCTCAACTGTCTTCTTCTCGTTTCGCAACAAATGAAGGGTTCACCCTTTTTGTTCGAGAATTGGACTATTCTGAGACAGTTTTTGAAGTTGTCAAGAAATCGTCTTCAACTGATCCTGATGACGTGTTGTTTGAAGCCATTGTACCGACAAAGAAACTGTTTGCTGAAGGATATGGTAAGACCGCAAGCGTGACTCTTCAGTCTCTTAAGGGTGAAGGTTCTGTTGGCGTCAAGCTAAGATCAAGATACTCGCCCGTTCATTATACTCTGGATCCGTCTGAGCGCATTGAAAATCAAGGTATACTTTCTATTGATGTACTAGATGCTCACAATCTTGAGAAGGCGGATAGGTTTGGCAAGAGTGATCCTTATGTCAAGTTCTTCTACGATGGTAAAGAACTTTATAAGACTAAGGAGATAAAGAAGACGCTGAATCCAGTATGGAATGAGCATGTTGAAGTGCCAATTCCATCTCGATCCGGCACATTTTTGGCCAGAGTTTTTGACTTCGATGTGTCTCCGGGACCCGACGACGAGCTTGGTGACGCCCCAATTGATCTGACGAGCTTGACCCCCGGAGAACCTGTGGTTGCGGAAATGGAGTTGCAGAAACACCAAGGTACACTCCGCCTGAAGATGGAATTCAAGCCGCAGTATGTTCGACTTAACATTGCGGATCCCAAGAACCCACTTGGTGGACTGAAGAAGTTCGGTAACATTGGCACACCTGGAAAGATGATCAAGGACGTCGGCGGCAATCCTGTTAAGATGGCAGGTGGTGTAGCAGGAGCTGCTGGCGGTGTTGCAGGAGGTGTTGGTGGTGGTGTTGGCAAGGGTGTCCGAGGAATCTTTGGCAAGAAGAACAACGGATCAGGTTCTCAGGGAACTGACTCTCCCGACACGTCTTTCGCCGCAGCTGACACAAGCAGTGTGAAGAGTGGAGTGACGCATGGACGAACCAATTCCGGCTCCAGCAACTATTCGTCGGCTGTTGGCGCAGGTGGTATTGTCGCAGGCACTCTTAGTCTCGGTGCACTCGAGGGCTTGGACTCGTCTCTGCACTCGGTGCAAATCAAGGTGAGCCTTGTCGACAAGAAGGAAAAGGATATCTACAAGAGCAAGAGCCTGAAGGTGTCGGACAGCGTGAACCTGAAGGACTCAGTCCACTTCAAATCGTCGCCCAGTGGTAAGCTCGTCTTCAAGCTCCGTGAGGTCCATTCGCTCGGCCGCAACACCGACATCGCGGAAGATTCCATCAACCTGGCATCTCCTCCGCCGTCGGTCAGCTTTGGCGCAGGCCGTCTTTTCATCAAGTTGGACATTGCCAAATAGGTGATATTTTTGACATGTATACTTTGCCAGTTAAATAGATGTTATTAGGGTAATATATTAAGCTTATTTGACGTTTGCGAGTCGGTGAATATTAAGCTGCGTTTTGATCTCCTGGTTGTCGGCCATTTCGCCAATGCGTTCTAGTCGTTCGTTATGGCGAGTAACCTCGTCGTTGGACGCCAGAGCCAGCTGCTTGAGCCGGCCGGCAGCAGCGCCTATTTCCGTCAGATTGTTGTCGATCTCGTCTTCCATGGCCTCGTCGTCCGAGTCGGCTTCAAACATGTACTTTTGGCGGTCGGCTCGCGAGTTTCTGAGACGATACTCCTTGGCGATTTCCGACGATCTCGACGATAATGCCTGTGAGACTCTCTGTTCGCTCTCGTATTGCATCTGTCGCCTCGACTCACGGTTCTGCTGCTCCAACTGCGTGGTCTGACGAATCTTGTTCTCCTGTGCTGCCATCTTCTTCTTGCTATTGAAAGATATGTTTGGAATGAAGATCGATCTGTTCAATCTCTTGAGTTCTCGAGCCTTTTCCTCGGCAATATTATTCTGCAGCTCCGTCAGAGATAGGTTCTGCTCAGTGTTGGCTATTCGTTCGGCCTGAGAACCGAGCATGCCCACAGTGTTACGGCCGGATTCCTCAGCTCTTGCTGCAGTGTCCAAAATGTTTCTAGTCATCTGTACAGTATCACCTCTAACCTTCTTGATGTCGCCCTTAATGCCCTCGATAGCTTCATCCTCTGAATCGACAAAGGTTTGCTGCTGTTCTTGCTGGTTCTGCTCGTCGTATTCTCTATTGAGCACACTGGATACTTCCATGAGTTCGTCGTCAGGAGCACCTGAGGAGGCGTTCTTGTTGGAAAAGCCGCCGGCAGCAGCTCCAACAGCTCCACCAACGGCAGCTCCAGCAGCAGCACCGCCAGAGCGTAATTTATTGTTCGACGGTCTGAAGGAATCCTCGCTTCTTGCCGACGTATCTACACTTCGAAACAGCTCCGATCGGCCTCCACCGCTTCTACTGTCTGCTTCACCGAACCGATTAGCGTACCCTGATTGTGCCTGAGCGTACGGCGAAGAAGTGCCATTCGACGTCTGAGCATACGACGAAGGAACATTATTCGACGTCTGAGCATACGGTGAAGCGCTATTCGACGGACTGCTCGACCCGTAATTCTCATAGCTCGGCGAGTATTCCCGGGCATTGTTATTCGACTCGCCTCCTCGATGCCCATTTGAAGTTCCTCCATATGTTTCTCCATATGTTTCATAAGCATTGTCTCTTACCCCGCCGTACGGTGTCTCGTTACGGCCATATGCAGTATAACCACGCTGTGCAGGTTTCTCAGCGCCGCTGGAATAACTCATGTTCGCATTAGCATACGGGTTCTGGCTCTGCGACTGGCTGGGCTGGCTGTAGGGGTTGTCGGGGGCGGTTTTAGGGCCTCCTCCGTTCCTGCTGGCGTTAACTTTATCGGCGTACTGAGAGAAGGCCGAGAACTTGGATTTCCGACTATACCCCTTGTTGGTGGGAACGCCCGAGGACTCAAGAAAGTCCTTGTTTTCCTCGTCTGTGTATTCCTTGGGTTTGAATAGTTTCTTCATGGTTTCGTCGATGTTGGTTAGATTCCAAAATTGGAAAAGGCAGTGTAACAGGAGATTGCGACGGTTGCTATGGGAACGGGGGTAACTGGAGAAGCGGGCGGGCAGGGGGAATTATTGTATGAGAATATAGATATTTACTAAAGAAATCTAGGAGTTTCGTTTAGAGCAATAGCTGAGTCTTTACTGTACTACGACCCTGCAGTTTGTTGCTCTTCCAATGCTGTCTTCCTGCCTTCCTTTCCCCTACCTCTTATCTCCCCCGCAACCTTCTCTTCCCCACCATAAACTCTACCGTACCAAATTACCATTTTATAGAATAAATATCTAAATATTCAAAGTATGTGATACAAATCGTATGTGATACAATCGTATGTGATACAAATCGTATGTGATAAACAATAAAATATCATTTATATGCAACTATCCATCCCACTGTAACTTCACATGGCCGGCACTGCAGGCTGCTGCTGCTTGGCCCACATGTCCTTGAGTGCCTGACGCTTCTGCATCGCACGTTTCCAGCTCTGGTCATCCTCGTCATCTTCCTCGTCCTCTTCTATTCGCTGTTGTGCCGGAGACGTTTGAACTACTGCTACCGACTGAGATCGAGGCAGATTGCCAGAAAAGTAGGATGATCGATATCCTCGAAGTCCCGGCGAGTTTAGATCCATACTCATTCGTGAACCCATAGGCTTCTGTCGAAGAATATCAGTGCTCATAGGACGAGGCATTCCCGTTACACCACTTCGCACCGAAGGAGCTCCTCCCTGAAAGAACGACTGACGGTTCACAGGAGCCAAGGGACCAGCAGTCGGAGGTCCCTGCATGTGATGTAGCATTTCCATCTGCATTTGCATCATTTGCTGCAGCTGAGTTTGAATTTCTCCACCAGGTGCCTGGGCTCCTACAGGAACTGCGCTGTTGGAACGGGCCATTGCGTCTGCAGGACTCATAGTGGACAAGATATTGCCCGTAGACTTTCGACGCATTTTGGCCTCCTCTTCACGAGCAATCTCGCCAACCAGACCCCGCGTGAGCTGCTGACTTATAGGGTTGCCAAATACCGAAGGTACACCAGGTGTGACCGGAGGAGAAGGCGACGGCACCGACTGGAACGACTTGACCGACATGGTGTCGAAATTATTGCCCGTCTTCATCGGCTGATAAAGCACAGATGCATTATTAACAGGTGTCTGAGGCATGCCCAGCGTCATATTAGATGGTGATTTCGACGGCTTAGGCACGCTGGCAGTGTTAGTGGGGAATCCATGCACCTTTAAAATCCCTAGTGGTATATTATCGTATTCGTCATCCTCGTCGTCGTCCACGTTAGAAAAGGTGTTGAAAGTGGCCGACTTGGTGAGAAGTTTCGGGGTCTGAGACCCGGTGATTTTGGTCATCTTCTGCCGATAGACAGACAGATGGGCGTCTTGCTTCATTCGCATGCGAACGCTATCCTTGGATTCTTGACCTCCGTCGAATCGTTTCTTGAGTTTTTTCAGTTCTTCATCGTCCGAGTCCTCGTCTTCAGAGTTATGCTCACTCAGATCTTCCTTATCATCATGTTTCTCAACTTCTGCTGCATTAGCGTCCTCACCAGCAGCATTCTCAGCCGCTCCATTAAGATTGACCATGCTTTTACGATAAAACTCAAACTGCGACTTGGTCATGACTTTTGACGAGGCATTAAGAGGCACAGACGACCGTCGGGCTCGGTACGAGGCTCGGGGAGGAGATGCAAACTTGAGCGGCAGAAGACTGTCATCTTCGCTGTCATTTTCAATGGTCTGAGACGGACTTGGCGTGTAGGCGTCGGAAATGGCAATTGGGCCCACGGCGGACCTGTCCCTGGAAGGAGAAGCTTCAGGGGAGTCTGAGAAGACCAGTTTCTTGGAGAACGTAGTTGACGTCTTTCGGACTGGAGCCATTGGAGATTTCAACGTCGGCACGGGCTGACGAGGTCCCTTAATTGCAGATCGCTGAGCCTGAAACTCCTTCTCGTTGGTGTTATAAAACCTCGAGGTCGGTCGAGCCGACGACTCAGTGAGGCCCTGTTTCTCCCCGTCGTCAACAGCTGCCGTCTGGTACTCCTCGGCATTCTTGTCACGAAGACTCTTGTAAGACAGAAACGGCAGGTAGCTTCGCATACGTTCAGCAGCCGACTGAGGATGATCGTCCTCTGCATGTTCAATAACAGTAGTATCTTGTTCATCGGAGCTTTTACCTGCAACCTCGTAGGACGAGTCGCCGCTCAAAGCAGACAAATCGCGAGTCCCGTATGAGCTGTCGGAGTGCACATTTGCTCGTACGTACGGAGAATCACTGGAATCAAAGCCTCCATCGTAAACAACAGGAGACGGCTGAATACTATCAGCGTCCGAGTCGTAGTCACTGTAATTATTCATTTTCTTGGGTGCACTATGAGGTGATACCGGCTCGCCAGGCGCTTGTTTATGGCTGTTTGCGTGTGTTTGACGAGAAGAAGGTTTGGTTTTGGTAGTACTATAATTGGATATGTCGAACTGAGCAAAGTCCGAGCCGTCGAAAAAGTCGCCGACCGGCAGCTCAACGTCCAGGTAGGTGGTATCAGAGGGAACGTCGGCCGACGAAGAAGGCGAGATATTGGATGTATGCCAGTCAGCCGAGGAATTACTGGCATTGTCGGTGGTTTTGCCGGTACCAGGGCTTTTGTTTGTTTTCCTTGCACGTGACGGACTACCAGTCTCCTTTTTGAAGATCTTCTTCATTCTCAATTAGGAAATAAGTATTTAAACAAAGCAGACCAAAAAGGACAAGCAAGCAGCTGAAGAGCAAGCTGTTTCTCGTAGTTTTGCGGTTGCTTGACAAAAGGAACGAATAAAAGGTTACAAGTCAAACAAAATACCTTGTGGCAGGGTCCGCTATATAAATTAAAAGTGCCCACTCGAACCAATTTGGTGGGGAGTCTTTGGCTGTTTTCGGAGCTCTGGCTGGTTGTTTCGGTCAATTGATCTGCGGTTTTCGTATATGAAACAGCGTTTGGATTACAAACAAAGGCTAGAAGAAAGAGAAAGCTGTTGGGCCTATTATATTATAGGGATGACGACAGGTGCTTCATCATGTTATTGTCAAAATCCAATCTATACTTGCCGATTTAACGGCCTTTTAATCTGGTTATACTGCTGATCCAAGATTGCAGAAATGTATCCCACCTACTTAAAACAGCACACTGACTTGCAGCATGCCGCTGTTTAACTATTGTTCAAAGGAGTCGCGGGAATGTGAAACAAACCTTAAAACAGACGGATAATTAGAATTTAATTGTTTGAAGGAATTGGCATGAATTAAGGTTTGCTTCAGAATATACGGTCACGTGGAACCAGCTCTGTTTCTCCCCCCTTTTTCTTCTCTAATGTGATCTGTCATTTCTACATTCCTAGCATACGTTACCTGGATAGACCGGAACCTCAAAAAGGTAGCGAGTGCCTCACTATAAATCCCACTATAAAATCAGATCTGATATTTTTTGGCTTCCTCGACCCGTTTTAACCGTAAACAAGCCAAGCATTCTTCGCCCAGTATACCATAATAGGATGAAAATATTACCTATTCGCTCACTTACATCTACGCTCTTACATCTACGCTTTTACACCTACACTCTCTTACATTTACACGCCTCATGTAACACCAGCCATACGCCAATCGAACACCAAAAAATAATCCACTGTTTGTTACATATCTGCATGCTGAAATTTACCCATGTTCCATCACAAGGTGGTAGTGACTGCAACTGAGATGATCATCATTGAGATTTTCACCACACCTTCCTTATCAGGACGTATCGACCAGCAGATAATTCGGCAAATGCCGCCGCCACCATTGTAGAAATAATGGCTCAAGGGTTTAAATCTCGCTGATAGGCATGCAAACAAGCTCAGGCACCCCTGAACCTGTATATCATTGTATATGGGATTTTTTCATCAACCCTCGCCTGTCGTTATGTAATGTCTCGGCTAACGGCCCATTTGATTGTGGCCTGCGTTTTTTTTACTCCTTGATTAAAAAAAGCAAACAAAAACTGCCACCTAGTTGAACACAGTATGATATGATTCTCAGGGCAAACTGCAAAAAGTGGTAAACTGCGTACGATATCCGTTTTCGATATCTACTAGTGATGGGGGCTGGGTGTCACTGCAAAAACGACTTTTCATTGGTTTGTTAGTGGCTTAACACTACCAACTGATAACGTCTTTGTTTGTTATGTCGTAAGTCACGATTCCTAGCCAATAATTATCGCCTTTGCTCATCTCTCAACGTCCACAATCAACAACCAATCATAAGTCATTCGACAGCATCCCGACTGATAAAGTCAGGGAAAATTCCCATATCTTCGGGCTTGGCATCTCCCGATGTGGCGTCTCGTACTTGTTTTTTCCAGGGTTTGCTAACCTTTCTTGTGGCCATGGTCCACCGATAAGAAGACTCACACACACAAATTGCTTTTTCCGTGTTTCCTATTCCGTAAACAGCTATCACAACCAGCAGCCCCAGCGGATCGCAAACGGCGCATGTCATTGGTGGAGATAAGCGCAGATCTTGAAGCATATATATATGGAAAGAAAAAGCGACCTTCATATATAATCAGTAGAAATTTCCTGGATTTTTTCTACACGCTAAAACAAAAAGCGAGATTTGGTTGAACAAATTTCCCGTCTTCTGGTTTTTTTAGGGCTATATAATTAATCTTCCTAAATTCTCTAGACGGTTAAATCTTATCAGGAAAAAAAGCTTTTTTCGCTTAAACCGTCTGTTTTTTACCTGAGAAATTTATCCCTGCTAAAATGTCGACGGTGGACGTTGAGAAAAACCTCGGGACTGTCGATAAGACGTCGGACAATTCCTCCCATGATTTGGCCGAAGCTCAGGTCTCTCATGTCCAGGGCTCCAGATGGTCCCGGTTCAAGGACTCTTTCAAGCCCATAGATGCAGCCGAGATCGATACTGCTGGTATGACTCCTGCCGAAAAGGCCGCTGTTCTCACTGCAAACTCTCCTCTCAGTAGACGTCTCAAGGGCCGACACATGCAAATGATTGCCATTGGTGGCTCCATTGGTTCGGGTCTGTTCGTCGGTTCCGGTGCCTCGTTCACTTCGGGTGGTTCCGCCTCGGTCGTGCTTGGCTTCGGCTTGGTTGGTGTCATGCTTTTCTTCACGGTCCATGCTCTGGGTGAGCAGGCCGTGCGATTCCCTGTTTCCGGTGCCTTTTCGACCTACTCGATGCGATTCCTGGATCCTTCGTGGGGTTTTGCCATGGGTTGGAACTACGCTTTACAGTGGCTCATTGTGTTCCCTCTAGAACTGGTCGCTGCTGCTATAACGATTTCATATTGGTCCTATGACGGTAGTCCTGCGGCCACAGTCAATCCTGTGGCTTGGGTCGGTCTGTTTTATGCTGTAGTCGTCTTCATCAACATCTTTGGTGTCAGAGGTTACGGTGAAGCCGAGTTTCTGTTTGCAATAATCAAGGTTCTGGCCGTCGTTGGCTTCATCCTCTTCGGTATTTGCATTGTCGCCGGTGCAAACCCCCAGCATAAGTACTATGGCGCTGTTAACTGGCATGTCGATAGCAAGCCCTTCTTGCATGGTTTCAAGGGTTTCGTTTCCGTCTTTGTTAATGCTGCTTTTGCCTTTGCAGGTACTGAATTGGTCGGTTTGGCTGCTGCCGAGACTGAAAACCCCAGAAAAATGCTGCCCAGCGCCACCAAGCAGGTCTTCTGGAGAATCGCCCTTTTTTACATTGTTTCCTTGATCATGGTAGGCTTTTTGCTTCCTGATGACGACCCCAACTCGTTGCTTGGAACCAGTAGCTCCAGTGGTGATACCAAGGCTTCTCCTTTCGTGCTTGCTATCAAGCATTACAACGTCCACGGTTTGCCATCAGTCATGAACGTTGTCATTCTAATTGCCGTCCTTTCTGTTGGTAACTCCGCTGTTTACGGCTGCTCACGAACCTTGACAGCTCTCGCCAGTCTTGACATGGCTCCAAAGCAGTTTACTTACATCGATAGAGAAGGTCGACCCTTGGTATCTATTGCCTTTACGCTGATCATCGGTTTGCTGTGTTTCCTTGCTGGTTCTGATAAGCGAGACGCAGTTTTCGACTGGATGCTTGCGCTTTCTGGTATGTCTTCTTTGTTCACCTGGGGCTCCATCTGCTTGTCTCACGTCCGATTCAGACACGGTATGAAAGCACAGGGCCGAACTACTAGAGAACTTCCATTTAAGGCTGCTGCTGGTATTTGGGGTTCTTGGATCGGCTTCTGGTTCAACTTGGTCATTCTGTGCTTGCAATTCTGGGTTGCTCTTTTCCCCATTGGATCGCCTCCATC
Source organism: Casaregolazyma suthepensis (assembly GCA_030568895.1). Lineage (NCBI taxonomy): Eukaryota > Fungi > Ascomycota > Dipodascomycetes > Dipodascales > Trichomonascaceae > Casaregolazyma > Casaregolazyma suthepensis. The sequence goes on from JAJMJB010000045.1 coordinate 66,526, forward strand.
TGCTTCTGCTTTCTTTGAAACCTATCTTGCAGTTCCCGTTGTTTTGTTTTTTTACATCTGCCACAAGCTTTATTCAGTTTACTACATGAAAGAAAAGTTCTCCCTCTTTATTAAAGCTTCGGACATGGATCTCGACACTGGTGCTCGACATGTAGACACTGAGGCCTTGATTCAAGAAATTGAAGAAGAAAAGGCTTATATCAGAAGCAAGGGCATCTTTTACAGAATTTACAAGTTCTGGTGCTAAAGTGGCTTATTATGTATTTACTCCCGTTAGCGTTTTGTATTTTTCCTCTTTCAATATAAGAAAAGTCATTTATAATTCTTGATATTTCCGAGATGATAATAAATTTCTTGTTGATCAATTTCATCTGATAATTATTGCTGTTGTGCTCGCTGGTATCGGCATAATCATCGGATCCAGTGAAACTTTTTGTCAACCAAATGCCAAATTTCAAAAATTCTTTCATCTTCAGCTACTGTCATGTTCGCTGCAGGAGATATTGATCTGGACAGTTATCAAAATCTGGCTGGTGATGACTCCAATGTATCGGATCTGTACAATAGTACTGCTTCAAGGAGATGGCTCGCTAAAAACGGGCTAAGTGTAGAAGAAAGCTCGTCTGAAGATGACGACGATTCTGGGTATTCTTTGAATACGGAGGATTTTAAGGACGCGATAGAAGACATACTAAGTAGGTACGGTCTGACAGTCAATAGAGATGCCACGCCTACTTTGGCCAGTGCCAATGATGGCTATCATCAATACCTAGATCAGACTAAAGTGCTCAAAAGACTACTGTATCTCATCCGAAAATATTCAATGACCGGGGAAATTGTTGGTCATAATTATTCAGACGATGAATTGGACATGAGCAACTCGTCACTGGCTTCAGCCGATGTCATTCGACAGGCAATGGCTCATCTTCAGCAGTGGAACAGCCAGAGAGAATCTGAAAATTCTATGTTAGTTTCTACTATTTACTACAGCTCAGAAACGACAGATAATAGTTCTTTTGTGACTCCTCGCAGCTCATCACCAGTGAGCGCGTCTACAGTACCTACTTCAGCGTCGTTGTCGGAGAACCCTACATCTCCCTAGAAGTATTGTATATTATGTATTAGATGTATAGATTTGTTTTTACTAAATTTTTTTTCAAACGGAATACGCAGAAAATACGCAGAAATTGTAAAAATGATGGCCAAAAATGATCCCTCGACAAAAAAAACGGCTTTTAGAAAGATATGGCTTAAATGCACTGAAAATACCCACAGAGTCTACTGAATTTAGTATATAATTGTTGCCGTATAATTATCCTTTTATAAAACAAATAATGTCAATAATATTGCAGGGAGAATTGCTGCAGCCACTTGTAGTCCTCCCGAGCGCTCTGACAAACTTCCGCTAAAGCTTTTCTCAGTACTTTTTTCACTCGCTTTGTTTGTGTTATTTTTCTCCTTTTTGCTAGCTGCCTTCTTGTCCTTGTCCTTGTCCTTCTTGTTGGTTGGTTTTGCCGTAGATGACGAAGCCGTCGACTGAGCAGCGGCATTTGGGCTCGTACTTATAGAATTGCTGCCTTCCGATGAGCCGGTTTTGATTCCTTTTGTTAATGCATTAGCAGCAATCAATATCTCACTAGCTGCTTTTAGTTCGCCGTCATTGATAACAGATAGAGCCATTAGGGACTCGGCTGAGTTACTCCGTAGAATCTTCTGTGCACTATCATGTGCAACGCTCACCGCCATTTGACCCTTAGAAAGCGCTTCAAACGCCTGTGTAGAGGCTTTTGGATCCAAATATGCTCCATTTTTGGTGGCGCTGAATAGCTTCTGGATTCCATCATTGTAAGCGAGCTCAGCACTTTCAATGGCATTATTCACAGTCTGTTCATTCTCCCTCTTATCTGGCAAAACAATATTATTTTCGCTCTCTCGAGCTTTAATTTTCCAGCTGGTTATTGGTATTACAAAGATAATAATATACTGCAGTAGAAGATAGATATTCATCTTGAGTGTGATATTCCTACGCCAGCAATGGCTCATCTCCTTATATATACGTTATATATTCTTAATTAATTGCCCCCGTAAATTTTAAATTATCTTTTTAAGTTTAAACTTCAAAAACGACTTATTTAATTAACTTTACTCTTAGCCAGCCAAAATGAAATTACTCAACTGCTGCAAATCATTCATCACGACAATGATAGAAAAACAATTTTTATAAGAAAATAAAACATAAGAAAAATAATAAACGTAGATAATATAATAAATCTAACATGATATCTAAATATTATCAAAAAATCATGTCAAGGCAAAAAATAAGACAGCAGATACAATGACCGAAACAGACCCCGTCAATATAGTGCCGCTATTCTGAACGGGTGCCATATTTCCAATGGTTCCTGACTGTGCTGCCATTGAAGGTTCGCTAAACACCGGCTCGTTGAAAGAGCTTCCTGTGCTATCGGCAGCAATACCAGCCGCTAGACCGCCTGGTGCACCTCCACTTGGAGCATTTCCTGATCCATCTAGCGAACCACTACTGCCGGCCAAGTCTCCTGATCCTCCTGGAGCGCCGGCTGAAGATCCGCTTAGAGAACTCCCTGAGTCGGGAGAACTCCCTGAGTCACTTGATGATCCGTAGGGAGAACTCCCGGGTGAGTTGCTTGCTGATCCGGATGGAGAACTCCCTGGGTCGCTTGATGATCCGCCGGGAGAACTCCCTGAGCCATCTAATGAACTTGCTCCTGACTCGCTTGATGACCCTCCGGGCGAACTGTGTGCGGATCCACTAGGAGAACTCCCTGTGCCTCCTGATGATCCGGATGGAGTACTTCCAGAGCCTGCTAATGAACTACTGCTTGAACCGCTTGACGACCCTCCCGGGGAACCGCTTAATGTACTATTGCTTGAACCACTTGATGACCCTGCCGCTGTACCACTTGATGGACTACTGCTTGAACCACTTGATGATCCTCCAGGGGAACCGCTTGATGATCCTCCTGGGGAATCGCTTGATGATCCTCCTGCGGAACCGCTTGATGAACTACTGCTTGAATCGCCTGATGATCCTCCTGGGTGACCGCCTGGGGAACCGCCTGATCCGTCTGAGGGATTCTTGCCTGATGATCCCGATGATCCTTCTGGGCCACTGCCCGGTGCTCCATTCGGAGCTCCAGCTAAGGGATTACTACGTGAACCTTCACTTCCGCCTGCTGTTGGGCAAACACCCTCACCCAAGGCAGTAACAGTAGCGGTCGGGCGACATCCTGGCGCACTTACAACCGTAACAGTGAGAGTTGCAACGCACTCAGAAGCTGGTTCCATAGGCACTCCTGGGTGACCTGGTGCTCCTGGATGGCCCGGTGCTCCTGGAGATCCTGGTGCTCCTGGATGTCCTGGCGCTCCTGGGTGGCCTGGTGCCCCTGGTGATCCTGGCGCTCCTGGGTGGCCTGGTGCCCCTGGTGATCCTGGCGCTCCTGGGTGGCCTGGTGCCCCTGGTGATCCTGGCGCTCCTGGGTGGCCTGGTGCCCCTGGTGATCCTGGCGCTCCTGGGTGGCCTGGTGCTCCTGGTGATCCTGGTGCTCCTGGTGCCCCTGGTGATCCTGGTGCCCCTGGTGATCCTGGTGCTCCTGGGTGGCCTGGTGCTCCCGGTGATCCTGGTGCTCCTGGTGATCCTGGTGATCCTGGGTGGCCTGGTGATCCTGGGTGGCCTGGCGCTCCTGGCGATGCTGGGTGGCCCGGTGATCCGGGTCCTCCTGGCGCTCCTGGCGATCCGGGTCCTCCTGGTGCTCCTGGAGATCCTGGCGCTCCTGGAGATCCTGGTGCTCCTGGTGCCCCTGGTGATCCTGGCGCTCCTGGGTGGCCTGGTGCTCCTGGTGATCCTGGTGCTCCTGGCGCTCCTGGTGATCCGGGTGCTCCTGGCGATCCGGGTGCTCCTGGCGATCCTGGTGCTCCTGGTGGGCAAGCGGGAGTAATGACAGTCGTGATTACTCTATCACTTGCACTTGGACCTGAACCTGATGGACCTGGTACAGTAGTAACAATAGTCGCAGGCATACCACATCCAGTTGTAACGGTAACAACTACTGGTGGCATTGTAGTTCGAGATATGGTGTGCGTAATAGTAGTAGTTCCACTGGATACCGTTGTCGTAGTCGGTGGTATAACTTGACCGGTTAGAGTGTGGGTAACTGTTACTGGCGATCCCGGTGATCCTGGGGCTCCGGGTGCTCCTGGTGATCCGGGTGCTCCTGGCGCTCCTGGTGATCCGGGTGCCCCTGGCGCTCCTGGCGATCCTGGTGCCCCTGGCGCTCCTGGCGATCCTGGTGCCCCTGGCGCTCCTGGCGATCCTGGTGCCCCTGGCGCTCCTGGCGATCCTGGTGCCCCTGGCGCTCCTGGCGATCCTGGTGCCCCTGGCGCTCCTGGCGATCCTGGTGCTCCTGGCGATCCTGGTGCTCCTGGCGATCCTGGTGCTCCTGGCGATCCTGGTGCTCCTGGCGATCCTGGTGCTCCTGGTGTTCCTGGTGCTCCGGGTGATCCTGGCGATCCTGGTGATCCTGGTGCTCCGGGTGATCCTGGTGCTCCTGGCGATCCTGGTGCTCCTGGTGAGCAAGCGGGAGTGATGACAGTTGTGATTACTCTGTCACTTGCACTCGATCCAGAACCTGAATCCGACGGTCCTGGTACAGTAGTAACAATAGTCGCAGGCATACCACATCCACTTGTAACGGTAACTGTCACGGGAGGCATTGTAGTTTCAGATATAGTGCTTGTAATAACAGACGTTCCGGTAGATACAATTGTCGTAGTCGGTGGTATAACTTCTCCAGATAATGTGGTTGTAACAGTAACCACTGAGCCTGGCGCTCCTGGCGGTCCTGGTGGTCCTGGTGGTCCTGGCGCTCCGGGTGCTCCTGGTGCTCCGGGTGCTCCTGGTGCTCCGGGTGCTCCTGGCCCTCCTGGCCCTCCTGGTCCCCCTGGTCCTCCTGGTCCTCCCGGTCCTCCTGGTGCTCCAGGTCCTCCAGGTCCTCCGGGTGATCCTGGCGATCCTGGTCCGCACCAAGGTTCAGTATATGTCGTCGTCGTTATAGTGCTTGCCGGGATTACAGTGCCTGTTTTCACAGACTTCGGTACGCTCTTGCCATCAGAATCTGTCGTAGCAGGTATCGTACTATCAGGAACAGTCGAAGCTGGAATAACAGTAGTGGTAGTCAACGGTACGCAACTAGACTGTGTTGGACAAGAGCTTCCTGAATAGGACACAGAAGTTATTGTAGTCTCCGGAACAACTGATCCTGTTACTACCGATTTCGGAACGCTCTTTCCATTCGAGTCCGTTGTCGCAGGTATTGTACTGTCCGGGATGGTCGTCGCTGGAATGACAGAAGTAATTGTTGAGCTTACACATCCCTTGGACGATGGCGGTGTCTTTGGACACGAACTGCCTGAATATGACACAGTTGTAATCGTAGTCTCCGGAACAACCGATCCAGTTATGACCGACTGTGGGACGCTCTTTCCATTCGAGTCCGTTGTAGCAGGCACTGTGCTGTCTGGAACTGTAGTAGCTGGGACGACAGACGTGATGGTTGACGTTACACATCCCTCAGTCGATTTCGAGCTAGGCACTGATGGCGGCGTCTTTGGACATGAGCTACCTGAGTATGACACAGTTGTAATAGTAGTCTCCGGAACAACTGACCCTGTTATGACAGATTGCGGGACACTCTTTCCATTCGAGTCCGTTGTAGCAGGCACTGTACTGTCCGGAACAGTAGTAGCTGGAACGACAGATGTGATAGTTGAAGTGACACAACTCTCAGTTGGCGGCTCGCTATGAGCTGGTGGTGTCGTCTTTGGACACGAGCTGCCTGAATAGGATACAGTTGTAATAGTAGTCTCCGGAACAACTGAGCCTGTTATTACAGATTGCGGGACGCTCTTTCCATTCGAGTCCGTTGTAGCGGGTACTGTACTATCCGGAACTGTAGTAGCAGGAACGACAGAAGTGATCGTTGAAGTGACACAACTCTCAGTTGTTGGCGGCTCGCTCTGAACTGAGGGCGGCTTCTTTGGCGGCTCGCTCTGAACTGACGGTGTCGTCTTTGGACACGAACTGCCTGAGTATGACACAGTTGTTATTGTAGTTTCTGGAACAACTGAACCTGTTACAACAGTTTGCGGCACGCTGTTACCATCGGAGTCAGTTGTAGCAGGCACTGTACTATCAGGAACTGTTGTAGCCGGAATAACAGAAGTAATCGTCGAGGTAACGCATCCCTTGCTTGTACTAGGAGGTGGTGGCGAGCTAGGAACTGACGATGATGTTGGGCACAGGCTTCCCGAAGATGATTCCGTCGTTATCGTGGTTTCAGGAATAACTGTTCCCGGTATGACAGACTGTGGCACACTGTTACCATCAGAGTCAGTTGTAGCAGGTATTGTACTATCAGGAACGGTTGAAGCCGGGACAACAGAAGTAATTGTCGAGGTAACGCATCCCTTAGTTGTACTAGGAGGCGATGACGTAGATGGTGGCGTACTAGGCACTGATGATGTGGTAGGTGATGATGTACTAGGCTCTGGCGGAGATGGCGTCGAAAGTTGCCGAGTTATAGTGAGGCCATCACCACAATAAGAATCAGTGTATGTTATAATAGTAAGCACTTCAGGAGGCATCGTGGTACCCGGTATTGTGACGGGAGCAACTGTTGTCTGGTCATTTGTTGTACCCGGCAGGGTGGTACCTTCTATCGTGGATCCTGGACCAGAAGTCGTTGTCGTCGATGGCTTGCATATAATTGTCGTGGTAGGCTGGCTAGGACCGCATGTAGAAGGAGTAATGGTCGTAGTCAAGGTAGTTTCGGAAATAGTTGAGCCATCAAGAGTAGTCGGAGTAATAGTCGTGCCGTCCATGGTTGTTCCGGCAACTGTGGTGCCTGGAAGTGTCACGCCAGGAATGGTCTGAACAACAGTAACGGGAGCACATGTAGACATGCCAGAAGACCAACTAGACGAGAAGCCAGACGACCAACTAGAGGAGGAATCCGAAGAACTGCCAGTAGACGTGTAGTCACTAGAACTGTCGGTAGAGCCGTAATCGCTAGACGTATCGGTGTTACTATCAGGTACTGACGGAGTAGGAGGAGTACACTGTTGTTGCCTTTGCTTACAGTAAGCATACCAATTGATGAAAGTATTGGCAACAATCTGGTTGAAGAATTCAGGAGAGCTAAATAGCGTCGAGTTTTCCAGATTTAAATTGATGTTTCCTGAGCTGGCGCCATTGTAACATTGCATACAGTTACCGGCAGCATCTCCACCGCCGCTGCCATCACTGGAGCCGTCACCTCCTCCACTGCCACCTCCACCGCCTCCGCCGAAGCCTCCGCCGGCGCTACCATGGCCAAAGCCAGTGAGGCCATGGAGCAAATTGGCTTTGGCATCCAAAACAGAGCAAAGGCAGCCAGTGACACCGCCACAACTAGAACTAAAGGTCAGAACCTTTTCGCAACTTCCTGCGCAATTACTATCGGCGCCTCCGCCGGAATCGCTGCCAGAATCGGTACACGTCGACGAACTGTCACCACCGCCGCCGCCGCCGAGTCCGAACGGCAGAAGACCGAATGTAGCAACGGCTACTTGCAGCCAAAGCACCTGGCATGCAACCGCCGCAAAGACATATTCGTATCTCATAATTTAACAATAATTTTGGTGTTTTCTTGGAACGGGGGGGTGGGGATCCGCTGTTCTTTATATGCCATTGCAACTTTAACTAGTTAACCATGAGCCGCAATATAACCCTCTGAAAACCATGTTCCCGCCTAGTTCGTTAGAGCATTGGCATATTGGTAAAATGTTCATCAAAGGTAGTTTTGTTCAAAAAGGCACTGGATGCAAACTCAATTCTTCGGCTAAGCGCCGCGGCCATGGCTGCGTGGGTATCAAATACATCATTGAGTTGAAAATCCCTGACAAACTTTATTGACAAATGATTAATATTCCAACATCAAAGACATGTTGTTTACGGGACATTGCTTGGTAGCCGAACCGCATTCAAAGTGTTTGGGAAATGATTTAGTTTGATTAGATTATTTCCTTCGTCTAAGTAATGGCACGGCTGAAAACCTTAAGAGAAGAAATTAATTGAGTATAACGGGAAATTCAACAAAGTGGGGATGCTAATTATATCGTTTATAAGAGCCGAAGGGATATGATTATGGGAATTCGAGATATTAGCGGAAATTGGCCAATGGGCGTAGAGGAGGGGTCAATGGCTGGACGTAGGCGGTGCTTTATGCTCAATGGCTGTCGATTCGATAGAGGCTTCGTTTAATATTGCAAAAATCAATTCCTGTTAGCTCATGTTGTATTATTTTCCTGCATTATTTAAAGTTGCAATTTGCCGGTTCGTGGAATTGCTTTGCTTGTCTTTGCAATTCTCTGGCACGCACTAACCTCAATGGTAAACCACATGGTTCAAACTTCAAACTTAACAAAGTTGGCAGGCAGGAAACGACCAGCTCAATGGCTGCGATATTGTCAATGTGACCCTAGTTGTTTCCCAGGTATTGAAAGATTACCCTGACTATAACTTCATTTTCATAAAGTTACTTCATCTTCACAGAGGCTCATTTTTCACAGAATTACTTCATTTTCACAGAATTGAACATTTATTACAGACAGGCAAAGAATATCAAGACTTTCCAAACCATCGGTTCATCTCGTAGCCCTCTTTTCAGGCTTGCGGACTGGCTACTATTAGACACGGGAAATCCATTATCCTCGGCACCGGGGGAGAATAACTATACTCGGTTAGTGTAGATTCAGTTTGCAAATTGCACTGGAACGTACCCATTTCTCTCTGATGGTACACTGCTCGGATTACTAAAGCTAGTTGCAGTAACATATCAGCAGACAAATAATCTGGGATGAACTATGGTTTTCTAGTCCTTGATTTCGGATCGGGGCCATCACTAGCAGATCGAGTCTTTCTCGTTGCCAAAGACAACCAAGAGGAAAATCTCTTGCGAAAACTCTTCTGACGAATATTCAAAGATTTTTTTGTATCACTCTGTCGAGTGTGAGGGACATCGACACTCTCAGCAATATTAGGCCCAGTAGCCTGTCTAGACGATGCAGCATTAACGCCAGTAGCCTGTCTAGACGATGCAGCATTAACGCCAGTAGCCTGTCTAGACGATTGAGCAATATTAACGCCAGTAGCCTGTCTAGACGATGCAGTATTAACGCCAGTAGCCTGTCTAGA